>JAAIIK010021002.1:0-15254 GCA_014706435.1 Silurus glanis
CTTCTCAGCAGCCATGTTGTTGTAACTGGTCTGTAACTGACTTTTTTCCATATTCAGGTTGTTGAAACTGATCTGTAACTGGTCTCTATCTATAGTCAGGTTGTTGTAACTGGTCTGTAACTGACTTTTTTCCATATTCAGGTTGTTGTAACTGGTCTGTAACTCACTTTTTTTCATAGTCAGGTTGTTGTAACTGGTCTGTAACTGGTCTCTCTCTATAGTCAGGTTGTTGAAACTGGTCTGCAACTGGCCTCTTTCTACAGTCAGGTTATTAAATTTGACCCACAGTATGGTGATGACAACCAGCAAGAAAACAACCAGCATTAGCAGACAAAACACAGTCACTCTGAAACATCTGTATCCTGAAGTGCTGGGTTCTGAAGTTAGAAATCAATCAATCAATCAATCAATTAAATCTGCATAGGATGATGTAATACATTAAAGTAGTTTGTATGTGTAGATAAATGTGAGTGTGTGAGCATACCTAAAATAATTCCATTATTGCTTCTTGAAATAGTTCCATCATTGCGTCTGGTCTCTTGAGATTCTGGAACTTCATTTGCATATATGTCTTCATACGAATTTCCGTTGTCATTTGGATCAGCTGCCCTGCTATCTGCAGAAACTCCTGAGTAATTTTCATAAACTTCTTCATTCATCTTTCTTTGTGTTCCCTCTCGTAAAGATGCTGGATTTACAAAAACCCTTTAATGTATTTTAGATCTCGATCTCTACAGTCTCCGCTGTAGCCTCCAAACTAAGATCAACTCCCTGTGACTACTGTATCTAAAGTTTTGTTGTACATAATACAGGAAGTAGAAGTCGCATCTTATCCCCCACTCAGCAACATTTTTACTATTTCATCGCTATACCAGTTTGTTTATTGGCTTCCTGTTAGTTTTTCTGTAGCTAAATTTGACCTTTCAAAAATCACTCACACTACATTAATAAGCTAATGCCATTTTAAAGAATGACCTTCTGGAAGGTTATAACTGTATTGTTTTCTAGACAAAAATTATGCTGACACAAACAAAACAGAAACTATGAAAAACATTAAGGAGAGAGGATGTAGGATTTGGAAGCTTCTACCAATTGGTAAATTCAAGATGTTTTTTGAATTTCTCAAAGGTGTCCAGTGAACTTGGTAGCTGTTGGGTATTTGTTGTCAGAAATATCTTCTGGCTAATTACTCTTACTGTACTTACCATAAAAACATGGAAACACTAGAAAGGCAAATATAGATTTGGTTCAATGTTTTAACAAAGGAAGAAAAAGATACTTTACAGAATGTATATTAAAATAATATTTTTTACTAATTCATGTAATATCATTCTATTGAAATTGTTTCATGTCTTTTTTAACATTTGGCAAGTGATCCAAAAGTATTGGAAAACAGAACGAATCAGATTTTACTTTACAAAGACGAAAATCCTTATGAAAAGATAATCTACTATTCTTCTTTTTCTTTTGGCTGGTCTCATTAGGGGTCACCACAGCAGATCATCCATCTACAAATGACTGTCCTCTACATCTGACTGCTTTAAACCAATCACATGCATGTCTTTCCTCACCACATCTATAATCCTCTTCCTTGGACTTCTTCTTTTTCTCCTGCCTGCAGGCTCCATCCTTAGCATTCTTCTACCCCTTGTACCTTGTACCCTTCTACCCTCAATCACACCTCTCTCAACCTTGACTCCCAAAGCATCCTCTACTAAACTCGTTTATTATCCTGTCTATCGTCGTTACTCCCAATGAATATCTCAGCATCTTCAGCTCTGCTACCTCCAGCTCCACCTCCTGTCTTTTACTCAATGCCACTGTCTCTAAACCATACAACATCTCAGGTCTCACCACAGTCCTATAAACGTTCCCTTTCACTCTCACAGATACTCTTCTATCACAAATCACTCCTGCTATCACTCTTCTCCACCCACTCCACCCTGCCTGCAGTCTTTTCTTCACTTTTGTAACACACTCTCCATTACTTTGCACTGTTGACCTCAGGTACCTGAACTCCTCCACCTTCTCCACCTCTTCTCCCTGCAACCGCACCCCTCCACTGCCCTCCCTCTCATTTACACACATGTACTCTGTCTTACTCCTACTGACTTTCATTCTCCTTCTCACCAGCGCATACCTCCACCTCTCCAGGCTCTTCTCCACCTGCTCCCTACTCTCACCACAAATCACAATATCATCCGCAAACATCATAGTCCAGGGAGACTCCTGTCTGACCTCGTCCGTCAACCTGTCCATCACCACTGCAAAAAGGAAAGGGCTCAGGGCTGATCCTTGATGCAGTCCAACCTTCACCTTGAACCAGTCTGTCATTCCTACTTCACACTTCACTGCTGTCACACCGTCCTCATACATGTCCTGCACCACCCTCTCATACTTCTGTCACACCAGACTTCCTCATACAATACCAATATTATATTCACAATAGAACACAGAAAATGGTTCAATTGTGGAAATGTACCATTTAAAGGAAAACATAACAGTGATTTTAAATTAAATTTTAAATTGAGAATTCGATGGCAACAACACGTCTAAAAAAAAATGTGGGACCGAGTCATGTTTACTTTGGGCATTTGGGAACCAGTTGCTAGAATTTTGGGAGAGTAATATTGTCCTATTCGTGTGTGATACAGGATTCTAGCTGTTCAACAGTCCTGAGTCTTCTCTGGTGTATTTTTTATTTTTTTTTGCTTTATATGTTAAATGTTTTTAAATGGTAAAAGGTCTAAACCAGGCCAGTTCAACACCCAGACTGAAATATGCAAAGTCTTACCTGAAAAAAACTGGAAGGAAGCATGTTCACCAATTGATTTATTAACACCAAGTTGTTTATTCCATTGCCACTAATGCACTCCCATACCATCAGTCTCACGGCATTTCCTGAAAAGTCACACATTTGCAGCATGATTGGCTCCATCTCCATAGCAAAAGAGGCTAAGGTTCATGGCTAATGCTGACAGGAAGGCCAAATATAATCCCCCCCAACCCCCCCTTTTTAATATCAGAGAATAAGGCAGAAAATATAGATTTGGGGTTACAGTTAAACTGAAATAATTGTGTGTCTGTAATTAATGCAGTCTCCTTAATTAACCAGTAGAACAGGGCTGGGCAATTAATTTCGATAGGAGGCCACATGAAAATATCTGAACTGTGTTGGAGGGCCGTACCAATGACATCTTGAAATTAATTCTGCTCAATATTAATTTTATCCCATTGTAAAAAGCAGTTAATTATATATTTTTATAAGCTGCTAGTAAGTAAAGTATTAAAGCGATTAAAGCAAGTGATAAACAGTTAAAAAAAAAAAAATAACTGTTTCATTTTATTTTTAACTTGTTAATCTTCACAAATACTAAATAGGTGTTTTGCAGTATGTTAAAAATAAGCAACTGAACAACTTTATACAAAAAGCAATAAGTGCTTTTGATGTTTTTAATTTAGTTTACTTGTTTAGTGAGAAAAATCCAGTCTTTCTTAGGCTTATTGAACAAGTGCACTGAAATCTGGCTGAATGTCTGAGGTGGCTATGTGAAGGACAGCTGAGAGGTGATCATCAGTTCCTCTCAATGTTTCTCAGTGAGTTCTTCCTTGTGACTGTTGGCAACTGCTCACTCATTAGGTATAAACTTATAGGAAGTATTTTTTTTATGTAAAATGTATATTTGTAATCTATATATTACTGTAAAACTTCTTTGGGACAATATCCACTGTTAAATGTTTTATACAAATTGAATGGAACTGTCAGGAATCCACCTGCCCTGCCCCCCTCAGTGGCTGTCATGCCGCTGCTTTCTCTGAAGCTCCCGGCTTCATCACACACACCTGGGACTCGTTTAGCACTCATCCCCGACTCCTACATAAACCCCTCACTCACACTCACTCCCCGTCCGTTATTGTATGTGTTTGTTGATATGTGCTGTTCTACGTATCGTTATGCATTCCTTTCCTTCCGGTGTCAGGCGCGAGCAAACGAAGCGAGAGCCAAAATGAAAACAACGGGTTTTAATGAAAAACACGCAGAGAACACAACCATTGAGTCCAACAGGAACAATAATGGACGCTTGTGAGTGGGGAGTGAAGGGTTTAAGTAGGCAGGCGGTTAATGAGAGCCAGGTGTGCCGCCTTAGTAAGCCGGTGATGAGCTCCGGACGGGCGGGGTGCGCACAGGCGAAGAAGCAGGGAGCTCCCTGACACCACCCCCTCCCCCAGGGACGGCACCAGACGTCCACCAGGACCGAACCCCTCCCAGTCCACCAGGTACTCAAGGCGACCCCCACGCCGCCTGGAATCCAGCACCTCTCTCACCACGTAGACCCCGGGCTGGTCCACGACCTCTGGCTGAACGGGCGCCGGGGGGCCACCTGGAGGGCGAGAGACAGGAGAGACACAGGGCTTCAGAAGCGACACATGAAATGTGGGGTGTATGCGGTACCTCGGCGGCAGTTCCAGCCGGTAGGTCACGTCGTTGACCCGGTCCAAGACCCTGAAGGGCCCCACGAACCGGGGATTCAGCTTACGGCAGGGCAGTTTCATCCGCAGGTCCCGAGTGGACAACCACACCTGGTCCCCGGGACGGAAAGGCGGGGCGTCGAGCCGCCGGGCGTCCGCGTGTCGGCGGGTGTTGCGGATGGCCCGGCGCAGCTGGGTGTGTGTGGACTCCCAAACCCAGCTGCTCTCTCGAAACCAGAAGTCTACGGCAGGCACGTCACACGGCTCGTCCGACCAGGGGAACAGGGGTGGTTGGAACCCTAGCACGCACTGAAACGGAGTGAGACCGGTGGAGTCCTGACGGAGAGAGTTCTGGGCATATTCCGCCCACGGCAGGAACCGACACCACTCCTCTTGGTCCTGGCTACAGTAGGTCCTCAAGTAGCGGCTGAGCTCCTGGATCTTCCGTTACGCTTGGCCGTTGGACTGCGGATGGTACCCCGATGTTAGGTGCACTGAGACTCCCAGGAGCCTAAAGAAGGCCCTCCAGACTCGGGACGTGAACTGAGGTCCCCTGTCCGAGATGATCTCCTCCGGAAGTCCGAAGTTCCGGAAGACGTGGTGAAATAGGGCCTCAGCAGTCTCGAGGGCGGTGGGCAAGCTTTTCAGGGGGATGAAACGGCAGGCTTTCGAGAAGCGATCCACCACCACCAAGACACAGGTGTGACCCTCAGACCGGGGCAGATCCGTCACGAAGTCGATCCCCAGGTGAGACCAGGGACACCGAGGGACGGGGAGTGGCATCAACTTGCCTACGGGCAGGTGACGGGGAACCTTTGACATCGCACAGGTGGGACATCCCTGTACGAACCTCTTGACCTCCTCTGTCATCTCTGGCCACCAGAATCGAGCCCTGACCATCTGCACTGTTCTCTTCTCTCCCGGATGGCCGGAGCCAGGCCCCTCGTGGACCGACCGGATGAGTCTGGGCCTGCAGGAGGTAGGGACATAGGTGAGTCCTTCAGGGCACCCCGCCGGGGTGGCCTCGCGGCGGGCAGCGGTGCGGATCTCCTCGTCGATCTCCCAGACGATGGGTCCCAGGATGAGCGTCGGAGGGAGAACGGGCTCAGGTTCTCCAGGTTCCTCTGGCCCGTACATTCGGGACAGGGCGTCGGCTTTGCCGTTCTGCAATCCGGCCCGGTAGGTGATGTGGAACCGGAACCGGGTAAAGAAGAGCGCCCATCGTGCCTGTCGGGGGTTGAGCCTCCGAGCCTCCCGGAGGTACTGGAGGTTCTTATGGTCGGTGACCACCGTGAACGGGTGTTCGGCTCCCTCCAGCCAATGTCTCCATTCCTCCAGTGCCAGCTTGATTGCTAAGAGCTCGCGGTTGCCGATGTCGTAATTTTGCTCCGCGGCGGATAGCTTGTGAGAGTAGAAAGCACACGGGTGGAGCTGTGAAGGTGTGCCAGACAGCTGGGAGAGGGTAGCCCCCACTCCGGTGGATGAGGCATCCACTTCGACCACGAACGGCCTCCGGGGGTCGGGATGACGCAGAACAGGGGCGCTGCAGAAACGACGGCGAAGCTCCTGGAAGGCCTCCCGGGCCTCATGGTTCCATCTCAGGGTTCGGGCCTTTCCCCTGAGGAGTGAGGTGAGAGGGGCGGTAATCCGGCTGTATCCCTGAATGAACCTGCGATAAAAGTTGGCGAAGCCCAAAAAGCGCTGGAGCTCCTTGATCGTCCCTGGGACGGGCCAGTCTCTCACCGCCTTCACCTTCCCTTTGTCCATCCGGATCCCCTCTGCACCGATGACGTACCCCAGGAAGTGGATCTCCGAGCGGTGGAACTCGCACTTCGAGAGGTTCAGATAGAGGTGATGGGAACGAAGTGCCCTTAAGATCGCGCACACGTGTCTCCGGTGTTCCTCCAGGTTACGTGAGTAAATCAGGATGTCGTCGATGTACACCATGACGAATTTCTGGAGGTAGGGCCGGAGTACCTAATTCATGAACCCCTGGAAGACGGCGGGTGAGATGGAGAGGCCGTACGGCATCACCCGGTACTCGTAGTGCCCCGAGGGCGTGATGAATGCGGTCTTCCACTCGTCTCCCTTCCGGATGCGCACCAGATTGTACGCGCTCCGGAGGTCGAGTTTGCTGAACACTCGGGCTTCCCTCAGGTCCTCCAGAGCAGCAGGCACGAGCGGGAGGGGGTACGGAAGTGGAGCGATCTGCGAGTTCAACTGGCGGTAGTCAATGCAGGGGCGCAGCCCTCCGTCCTTCTTGCCCACGAAGAAAAAGCTAGACGCTGCTGGGGAGGACGAGTGCTTGATGAACCCCTGGCGGAGAGCCTGTTGTATGTACTCCTCCATAGCTCGACGTTCTGGTGCGGACAGCGGGTAAACCCGACCCTTAGGTAGCTTAGCGTCGGGGAGCAGGTCGATGCTACAGTCCCAAGGTCGGTGAGGGGGGAGACGGGTGGCGGCCTGCGTGCTGAACACGTCCTCGAACGCTCGGTACTCCCTGGGGATCTCCACCTGTGTGCTGGTCGTGGCCTCCTCCACCCGGGTAGCACCTAGCACCGCTGCTGGGATTCGTGTAGGAAGGTGGGAAAGGCAGTGAGCCTTACAGTGGGGACTCCATTCCAGGATGTCGCAGGGATCCCAGGAACATCTCGGTGCGTGCTTCTGAAGCCAAGGTCTCCCCAGAATCACACTGACGGTGGAGCTCTCCAGGACCAGGAACCGGATCTTTTCGCGATGGAAGAGCCCCACTTGTAACGTGACCACCGGCGTGCAGTACTTCACCCATCCCCTACCCAAAGGGCGTCCCTGGATCGTTTGGACCGCTAGGTCCTGGGAGCCCCTCTCTCTGGGGAGGCGTAGTCGGTCGAGGCAGCTCTGGGAGATGAAGTTCCCTGCCGAGCCGGAGTCGACTAAAGCACGTACAGAAATGGAGAGAGCGGGGGTTAGAAGCGATACGGTGAGGTTGGACAAAGGCGAAATGTCAGAAGGGAAGTCCACCGTACTCACCGCAGCACGAGCAGGGCGTGTGGGACACCGATTGGCATTGTGGCCCGGAATACCGCAGTACAGACACCTCCCCGCGGCCCGGCGGCGGTCTCTCTCTCTCGTGGACAGTCCTTGAGAACCTAGCTGCATGGGTTCAGCTTCAGGGGCAGCTGCGGCGCCGCGTGGAGCATCCGAAGGAGACGGAGCTGGGGTCCCCGCAGCCAGGCGTTGAGAGAGCCCGATGGATTTCTGGATGAAGCTCTCCAACCCCACTGAATCCTCCAGATATGCCATTGCCTGTCTCAGCTCTGTATTTAACCCCAGCCGATACACACTGAGCAGCGCTGTCTCGTTCCAGCCACTAGATGCCGCCAGAGTGCGGAAACGGAGGCTGTAGTCCACCACGCTGTCGTTCCCCTGACGCAATCCGAGCAGCTGATCGGCCGTGGTGCGAACTCCGGAGACGGCGCAAAACACCTCCCGGAAGTGCGCGGTGAATCGAGCGTAGGACTGCACCACCGGGCCGGCATCATCCCATAGCGCCTGCGCCCACGCTAGAGCTCTCCTGGAGAGGAAGGAGATGAACAACGCGATCTTCGACCGCTCAGTGGGGAATCTTTGAGGTTGCATCTCGATATACAGGTTCATCTGAAGTAAGAAGCCGCGGCATTCTGAAGCTTCCCCGGAGAATTTCTCCGGAAGCGCCACGGGACTGCCGGTGGATGCTTGAGGATTTTGCCGTGCCGCCGTGGAGGAAAAAGCCGCACGGAGCGCGGCGATCAGGTCCTGTACTGGATCGGAAGCCATGCTGGGCTGGTGATCCATAGCGAGGTAAGCGCCTTGTCACTTCTCACGGCGAATTTTCTTTCTTTCCTTTTCTTCCTCGTGCTTTCGGTTTCGGTCCGTTATTCTGTCAGGCGCGAGCAAACGAAGCGAGAGCCAAAATGAAAACAACGGGTTTTAATGAAAACACGCAGAGAACACAACCATTGAGTCCAACAGGAACAATAACGGACGCTTGTGAGTGGGGAGTGAAGGGTTTAAGTAGGCGGTTAATGAGAGCCAGGTGTGCCGCCTTAGTAAGCCGGTGATGAGCTCCGGACGGGCGGGGTGCGCACAGGCGAAGAAGCAGGGAGCTCCCTGACATCCGGACTCTACACTCTCTCCACGACTGCGCTTTCTCCGCAAAGCGCCCCCCGGATTACCCCTATCTTCCTGTGCGTTCATTCTTGGACTGTGTGGACCTCGCCCCTCCAGGGCGTACCACGGATATCCCTCTTTGGATTCCTAAGGACTGCCGTGTGTGTGTGTGTGTGTGTGTGTGTGTGTGTGTGTGTTTGTGTGTATTTATCTCTCTCACTCTCTTTATTAAACCCGAGCGACCTGTACTCCGACTTCCGCATCCCGTTCATTCGCTCCCTGACAGGAACTGAACTGAATTGAAGCATGAACTCAATTTATATTTATATTTATAACTAATAGTGTATTAAGGATTTATAACTATCGATTTATCTATAACATCTCGTGTCAAGAGCTATTAGACTCTGCAACTGGTTTGCACAAATTATCTGTCAAAACATTTTGAAATAAAAACTGATTTAATAAATTATACATTTTTGCCTGCATTTTTTGTTTTTTATTGAAATCATTTTGCCACAAAGCAGAAAGCAAACACATTTCCCTTTCAGGAACTTCAGCTGCGAAAAGCTTTGGGAACGCCCCACATTGTCCACGCTCTGAATCAGGTGTAAAACCCAGACAATAGGCAAGTCGTGGCATTTTTCGGCGGGCGACTTCGTGTAAACCAGCAAGCTACAAAATGGCAGAGCGATGGTAGCGGCATTAGGTTCTGTTGCTCAGGTAAGCGCTTTGTGTGTTTAATCTGTGCAACATGGCAAAACAGACAGGCTTTCGCATGTGTGTTCCTCCTTGCCCCCGGTTCATTACGGGAGGAGATACACATGAGCTGTACGTTGTTTGTTTGGGAGTGGAGCATGTTCAATCGTCTCTCTCGGCTCTCTCAGTACCCACTCAGTGCTATCAAGGTTTCGAGGAGATGTTTTCGAACCTTAGATATATGGAGGGAACATGCGTTCCTGTCTCAAGGCCCCGTCTTGGGAGCGCCTTATCGCGTAACGCTAACGACAAACGCATCCCTCACGGGGTGGGGAGCGGACACGGGTGGGCGGCGAAGCGCCCAAGGTTGGTGGGACGAGCTACATTATTCATGGCACATAAACTGCCTGGAGATAATGGTCCAACACTTCCTCCGAGACCTAAGAGGTCAAACATGTGCTAGTCCATGTGAACAATAATTCGGTGGTCTCATACATCAACCGCCAAGGGGGTCTTCGATCTGGCCCAATGTACAGGCTGGCACATCCGAAACCTCTTGTGGTCCGAAGGGAAACTCCTCTCACTGAGAGCCGTTCAGATCTCGGGCTGGTTGAATTGGAGAGCAGACGCCCTTTCGAGGCAAGGGCTGAGGCCGGGGAATGGAGGCTCCACCGCGAGGTGGTGGAGCAGATATGGCAGAGATATTACAAAGCCCAGTTAGATCTCTTTGCGACTCAGGAGACCTCGCACTGTCCCCTCTGGTTCTCTCTCTCTCGCCCAGCCCCACTGGGGCTTGACACCATGGTGCAGACATGGCCGAGGCTTCGTCTGTACACCTTCCTTGGCATCGCGCTGCTCCCGGGTGTTCTGGAGAGAATCCGCCAGGATGGAGTACGTCTCCTTCTGGTAGCACCCTGTTGGCCAGGCAGACCGTGGTTTGCGGACCTGCTGTCCCTCCTCGGGACCTCCTTGGGAAATTCCTCTAACAAGGGATCTCCTCTCGCAGGCCTCTCTACTGAGGTAGTTGAGACCACCTTCCATTCCAGAGCTCCCTCCACGAGGAGGTCGTATGTCGCTAGATGGCAGCTGTTCTCCACGTGGTGTGAGCACCACGAGTTAGACCCAGTCAACTGCCTGGTTGGGTCAGTTCTGGAGTTCTAACATGAACAGTTTGCAAAAGGGTTGGCCCCATCCACCTTGAAGGTTTACGTGTCCACTATAGCGGCTTATTGTACCCCACCGGCAAGGCAGTCGCTAGGGAAACACCCTCTCGTGACACATTTCCTGCGCGGCACCCGGAGGCTGACGCCTGGGATATGATCCCCGTGTTGGCGGCTCTATCTGAGCCCCACTTCAAGCCTTTGGCCGAGGTGGCCCTTATATATCTGTCGGTTAAGACCACCATCCTTTTGGCGATATCCTTCCTTAAACGGATCGGGGACCCACAGACCCTGTCTGTGGCCCCATCTCTCCTGGAGCTTACCCGTGGCATGGCCAGTGCGTTCCTCTACCCTAGAGCTGGGTATGTACCTAAGATCCCTACAGCTTTCTTTACGACCTGTCATGTTGCAGGCATTCTGCCCTTCTCCCCTACTAGTTCCAGACCAGGAGAAGCAGAATCAACTGTGTCCAGTGCGAGCACTGGGTACGTACCTCCACAGGACAAGTCCTTGGAGGAAGTCGGAGCAACTGTTTGTCTGCTATGGCCCTCATAAGAAAGGTTTTCCTGCCAATAAGCAGACTCTCAATAGATGGATAGTGGATGGGTTTTCAGTTGGTTATGGGTCCTCTGGTCTTCCCAATCCGTTCTGATTCAAGGCTCATTCAACCCGGAGTATGGTGGCCTCTATGGCCTTGTCCGCAGGGGTGCCCCTGCAGGACATATGTAACGCTGCAGGTTGGTCCACCTCGTTGACATTTGTCAGGTTTTATGACCTTGACATTAGAGCCACTCCTGGCTCTTCTGTCCTGCAGGCTGGTGTTGCCCAGACACTCTAGGCAGGGACTGGTCAGTATGGTGCAATGGTACAGTGGTTCCCAAAACGTTTTGACACAGCTCGAGTTCCTGAAAGGGAACATCTCTAGGTTTCAGATGTAACAATAGTTCCCTGAGGGAACAAGACGCTGCATACTCCCTGCATCGCTGTAAGTGCTTACCTTCACCTTTTTCAGCTAATGCCGCTACCATCACTCCGCCATTTCGTAGCTTCCTGGTTTACGTGACGTCGCCTGCCGATGACGTCACGACTTGCCTATTGGCCGGATTTTACACGTGATTCAGAGCGTGGACAACGCGGGGCTTTCCCAAAAAGTTTCAATGCAGTGTTTCGTTCCCTCAGGGAACTAGGGTTACATCCAAAACCTACAGACGTTATTACTTATTATAAACTCATTAACACAAATATCAGAGACAAAATCATTTTAGAAATTTAAATGGAAATTCAAAAAACAATATTAGTAAGATCAATTGGGTATTTGTAAGGTTAGGATTCTATATGAAAGTAGAAATATGAGTAGATATATATAAATTGAGGTTTAAAATTTTATGACAGAAATTGATAATAGTCATCAAGCTTAATTTTTTTCCTAGAAACAGGATGGAGCTTCACTTGGTTTTCTTTTCAACCAGTATGTTTATAAAAGCAATAAAAACATTCTAATTAATTTGTGTTTTTCACT
Source organism: Silurus glanis (assembly GCA_014706435.1). Classification (NCBI taxonomy): domain Eukaryota; kingdom Metazoa; phylum Chordata; class Actinopteri; order Siluriformes; family Siluridae; genus Silurus; species Silurus glanis. The sequence continues at coordinate 11,974 of JAAIIK010021002.1, forward strand.
CATATGCAACATTTCACATATTAAGTCTTTTCTCACAAATCCAAATATAATTTATGTTACAAGAAACATCATCCCATTTTCCGTTCTCAGGGTGATAGCCAGACACAGCACAGTCCTCATCCCCGATACTGTTTGGTTCACCCGGATTCCAGAACCTGAAAGAAGAGAATCGGTCTTGACCTTTTTATGTAGTTTTATTGACCTTTCATCATTACAGGTTTGATTTAAGAGAATTTTCATTAAAAACGTTATTATTTTGTCTGAGTCAATGAAACTTCATCGTACCATGATTTTACACACACTGTGACTCACCATAAACCTTATACACTATACACTGAAAATACACATCCATATACAGTGAGGGAAATAATTATTTGATCCACTGCTGATTTTCAAAATTTACCCTCTTACAAAGAAATAACCAGTCTAGATTATTTGTTAGGTTTATTTTAACAGAGACAGAATATTCTTTTTTTTCATATAAATTTTATATAATATATAATAATATATTACAATTATTTATTTTTATAATTTTTATATTCTTTCTCTCTCTGTTAAAATAAACCTACTATAAAAATTCTGGACTGTTAATTTCTTTGTAAGAGGGTAAATTTAGAAAATCAGCAGCGGATCAAATAATTATTTCCCCTCACTGTACCTTATACACCAACCCAGCCATTAGGGAGGCACAAGCCAGTGCACTCTTAGCGCCGGTCCCAAGCCCGGATAAATGGGGAGGGTTGCGTTAGGAAGGGCATCCAGCGTAAAACATGTGCCAAATCGAATATGCGGATCACAAATAAGAATTTCATACCGGATCGGTCGAGGCCCGGGTTACCAACGACCGTCACAGGTATCGTTAGCCGACAGAGTACCGGTGGAAATTGGGCTACTGTTGGCCGAAGGAGGAGAAGGAGAGGAGGAAGACTTCTACAGAGACGGCAGGGAAAGGAGGTGTAGGAGAGTGGAGGTTCGGGTTGGTACTTTAAATGTTGGTACTATGACGGGTAAAGGGAGAGAGGTAGCTGATATGATGGAGAGGAGAAAGGTAGATATGTTGTGTGTTCAGGAGACCAAGTGGAAAGGGAGTAAGAGTGTTCCTCCAGGAACATTGGAGGTGGGTTCAAACTGTTCTATCGTGGTGTGGATGGAAAGAGAAATGGTGTAGGGGTGATTCTGAAGGAAGAGTACAGTAAGAGTGTAGTGGAGGTGAAGAGAGTTTCTGATGAACGTGAAGTTGGAAGTTGAAGGGATGATAAATGTCATCAGTGCCTATGCTCCACAAGTTGGCTGTGAGATGGAGGAGAAGGAATGATTATGGAGTGAATTAGATGAAGTGGTAGATGGTGTACCTAGGAATGAAAGATTGGTGATTGGGGCAGACTTTAATGGACATGTAGGTGAAGGGAACAGAGGTGATGAGGAGGTGATGGGTAGGTATGGTTTTAAGGAGAGGAATGTGGAAGGGCAGATGGTGGTAGATTTTGCTAAAAGGATGGAAATGGGAGTGGTGAATACATATTTTAAGAAGAAGGAGGATCATAGGGTGATGTATAAGAGTGGAGGAAGGTGCACACAGGTGGACTATGTTCTATGTAGGAGATGCAACCTGAAGGAGATTGGAGACTGTAAGGTGTTGGCAGGGGACAGTGTAGCTAGACAGCATCGGATGGTGGTCTGTAGGATGGTTTTGGAGGTGAGGAAGAAGAGGAGAAGAGTGAGGACTGAGAGAAGAATAAGATGGTCGAAACTGAAGGAGAAAGACTGTAGTGTGAGGTTCAGGGAAGAGGTCAGACAGGGGCTCGGCAGTGGTGAAGAGGTGCTGGATGACTGGGTAACTACTGCTGAAGTGATGAGGGAGGCAGCTAGAAAAGTACTTGGTGTGACATCTGGAAATAGAAAGGTAGACAAAAAGATGTGGTGGTGGAATGAGGAAGTGCAGGAGAGCATAAGGGGAAAGAGGTTGGCAAAACAGAAGTGGGATCGACAGAGTGATGAGAAAAGTAGGCAGGAGTACAAGGAGATGCGGCAGAAGGTAAAGAAGGATGTGGTGAAAGCCAAGGAAAAGGCATATGAGGAGCTGTATGAGAGGTTAGACACTAAGGAAGGAGAAAAGGATTTGTACCGATTGGCCAGGCAGAGAGACCGAGCTGGGAAGGATGTGCTGCAACGTTGACTGACGAGGTCAGACAGGAGTCTCCCTGGACTATGATGTTTGCGGATGATATTGTGATTTGTGGTGAGAGTAGTGAGCAGGTTGAGAAGAGCCTGGAGAGGTGGCGGTACGCGCTGGAGGGAAGGGGAATGAAAGTCAGTAGGAGTAAGACAGAGTACATGTGTGTGAATGAGAGGAAGGGCAGTGGAGTGGTGCGGTTGCAGGAAGAAGAGGTGGAGAAGGTGGAGGAGTTTAGGTACCTGGGGTCAACAGTGAAAATGGAGAGTGTGTTAGAGAAGTGAAGAAAAGAGTGCAGGCAGGGTGGAGTGGGTGGAGAAGAGTGACAGGAGTGATTTGTGATAGTAGGGTATCTGCAAGAATGAAAGGGAAAGTTTATAGGACTGGTGAGACCTGCAATGTTGTATGGATTAGAGACAGTGGCATTGAGTAAAAGACAGGAGGTGGAGCTGGAGGTAGCAGAGCTGAAGATGTTAAGGTTTTCGTTGGGAGTGATGACGATGGACAAGATTAGAAATGAGTTTATTAGAGGGACAGCGCATGTTGGACGTTTTGGTGACAAGGTGAGGGAGGCGAGATTGAGATGGTTTGGACATGTGCAGTTGAGGGACATGAGTTATATTGGTAGGAGAATGCTGAGGATGGAGCCACCAGGAAGGAGGAAAAGAGGAAGGCCAAGGAGGAGGTTCATTGATGTGGTGAGAGAAGACATGCAGGTAGTTGGTGTAAAAGAGGCAGATGTAGAGGACAGGGTGGTATGGAGACGGATGATCCACTGTGGCGACCCCTAATGGGAGCAGCCGAAAGAAGAAGAAGAAGAAGAAGAAGAAGACTGTACCTTATACACCAAACTGAAAATAAAGATTGAAAATAAACAGTTAATCGATAAGAATTTATGGTACCTACAGGTTGTGAAGATGAATGATGATGTCATTAGCTAAAAAATGGGCAGGTTACTTCACTTCCTGAACAAGTGTTCACCTGTACGTGAGTCATGGTCACATTTGAGAGAATTGCGGAACAGTTCCCAGGCGAACAAATTTAAACCCTCTCCTGCAGAGAGGTTTTGTTTTGGTTCTTCATGACAGATATTACATGACCATTTTTT
>JAAIIK010021015.1:11085-22676 GCA_014706435.1 Silurus glanis
TATATATATATATATATATATATATATATATATATATATATATATGTGTGTGTGTGTGTGTGTGTGTGTGTGTGTGTGTGTGTTAATAATATTAACGTGTTAATTTTGACAGCCCTAGTTTTAATCTTTTTTTTTTTTTTAGCAGGTGTGGTTCTCAAGCAGGGAGAGAGAGATAAGGCCAAGATAAACGCTTGTATGAATCTCATTTTGCAGGATATCATCATTAAATTTAAAATATTTTAAACTCATGAAATATGTGGCTTTCAACTTTTCTGGATTGATCCAGGACTGATTTCATGTACTTATGGTTTTTATATTGAGATATATTTATTCCAAAAATACCTAAATTGTGTATGAAGTACACTGTTGCCAGGAACTTTTACAATTTAAATTAAGGTAGGTCATTTTCAGCTGTAAGTCCTAAAAGTGGGGGTGTGACCTATTAGGCTAATATGTATAAACATTTTCCCAATAATCTATTTTTTTCCTTTCAGAGTGTTTCTCTAAAGCTTTTCACCCGAGTATAAGTTTAGGTTAGAGTTTCCAATCAAATTCCAGCTGTCACATCCCATGTTGCTGGTGTCAATGGTATCTGCCATATGCCCTTCAGAATAAGCACTGCGGGCTCTTTTAGCATAAAATCCATGCGGGTGGAAGCTACTGCTTATCAGTGAGTTTCTGACTCTGAGGTCATCCAATCTAGATTTTTACATCTTTTGGTCAGAAAGCACTCTGGTCAGACCTCAAAAACCACATCTGTAGCAAAATTCACAAGTTACTAGCTGTTTTTTTAATTCAATAATGGCGGAATTTGATTTGGTTTCAGATATTCTTACAAGAACACTTACAAGGTGAACTTTTCAAGAGAAGCTGGACATCATCAAGAAAGGTCAGCCAAAACAATTCAGAACACGTTTATACTTTGGCGTTTTCTTTCATGTAGAATTTGCACAAAAACACACTCTTCTTCTTCTTCTTCTTTCGGCTGCTCCCATTAGGGGTCGCCACAGCGGATCATCAATCTCCATACCACCCTGTCCTCTACATCTGCCTCTTTCACACCAACTACCTGCATGTCTTCCCTCACCACATCCATGAACCTCCTCCTTGGCCTTCCTCTTTTCCTCCTTCCTGGTGTCTCCATCCTCAGCATTCTTCTACCAATATAACTCATGTCCCTCCTCTGCACATGTCCAAACCATCTCAATCTCGCCTCCCTCACCTTGTCACCAAAACGTCCTACATGGGCTGTCCCTCTAATGAACTCATTTCTAATCTTGTCCATCCTCGTCACTCCCAACGAAAACCTTAACATCTTCAGCTCTGCTACCTCCAGCTCCACCTCCTGTCTTTTACTCAATGCCACTGTCTCTAACCCATACAACATCGCAGGTCTCACCACAGTCCTATAAACTTTCCCTTTCATTCTTGCAGATACCCTACTATCACAAATCACTCCTGTTACTCTTCTCCACCCACTCCACCCTGCCTGCACTATTTTCTTCACTTCCCTAACACACTCTCCATTACTCAATTTTTTTAATTAAAATTGCTGCCCCTGTCATTGCGGCTCCACTAACAGCCCTCATTAACCTCTCCCTCTATACAGCCGAGATTCCACCTGCTTGGAAAGAAGCGGTTGTGCTTCCTCTGTATAAGGGCGGTGATCAGGCTGACCTGAATAATTACAGGCCAATTTCCATCTTGCCATGTGTGTCTAAAATTCTGGAAAACCTTGTCAATAAACAACTAATCAATTATCTTAATGTGAACGTTATCATCTCCGGGGCACAGTCTGGCTTTCGATCAGGGTATGGTTGTGTTACAGCTACCACTAAAGTGCTCAATGACATTACATCTGCATTAGATAACAAACAAAACTGTGCTGCTATATTCATTGATCTTGCAAAAGCTTTTGACTCGGTGGACCACAACACACTTATCCACAGACTCAGCAGCATTGGTGTCACTGATCACTCACTGGTTTGGTTCTCAAATTATCTTTCTCACCGGGTTCAACGTGTAAGATTTGAAAACCTTTTCTCCCATTCTCTTCCGGTCACCAGGGGTGTCCCCCAAGGCTCCATCCTTGGTCCCACACTTTTCTCAATTTATATTAATAACATTCCCCAGGCAGTTGGTAATTCACTCATTCACTTATATGCTGATGATACAATCCTTTATGCCATAGGTCCCTCCCCTGATGCTGTTCAAGCTACACTGCAACATAGCTTTTACCAACTACAGCAGTCTTTTACACAACTCAAACTCACTCTCAATACCTCCAAAACAAAAAGCATGTGGTTTGGCCGTACGGGTACTATGCCTCCTCCTGCCCCTAACATCACCACCTGCAAGGGGGCTATTTTAGAACAAGTCACTGCTTATAACTACTTGGGCATCTGGTTGGAAACTTCACTCTCTTTCTCTATCCACATATCAAAGCTGCAATCTAAGGTCAAAGCCAAGCTTGGTTTCTTTTACAGAAACCGCTCTTCCTTCACCACTTCTGCCAAACTTATTCTTATTCAAATGACCATTCTACCCATGTTAGATTATGGAGACACTATATATAGGGTCGGGGTCCGGCCGGGCTCAGCCCGAAGGAGCGACGTGGGGCCGCCTTCCAGTGGGCTCACCACCTGCAGGAGGGACCGTAAGGGGCCGGTGCTGAGAGGATCGGGCAGCAGTCGAAGGCGGGGGCCTCGACAACCCGATCCCTGGACACGGAAGCTAGCTCTAGGGACGTGGAATGTCACCTCGCTGGCGGGGAAGGAGCCTGAGATTGTGCGTGAGGTTGAGAGGTTCCGACTAGAGATAGTCGGGATCACCTCTACGCACGGCTTGGGCTCTGGAACCACACTCCTCGAGAGAGGATGGACTCTTCACCACTCTGGAGTTGCCCATGGTGAAAGGCGGCGGGCTGGTGTGGGTTTGCTTATAGCCCCCCAGCTCAGCCACCATGTGTTGGAGTTTACCCCGGTGAATGAGAGGGTCGTTTCCCTGCGCCTACGGGTCGGGGATAGGTCTCTCACTGTCGTGTGTGCCTACGGGCCAAACGGCAGTGTAGAGTACCCGGCCTTCTTGGGGTCTCTGGGAGGGGTGCTGGACAGTGCTCCGACTGGGGACTCCGTCGTTCTACTGGGAGACTTCAATGCCCACATGGGCAGCGACAGTGACACCTGGAGGGGCGTGATTGGGAGGAACGAATCTGAACCTGATCTGAACCCGAGCGGTGTTCAGTTGTTCAGTTATTGGACTTCTGTGCTAGTTACAGTTTGTCCATAACGAACACCATGTTCAAGCATAAGGGTGTCCATCAGTGCACGTGGCACCAGGACACCCTAGGCCGTAGGTCGATGATCGACTTTGTGGTTGTTTCATCTGACCTGCGGCCGTATGTCTTGGACACTCGGGTAAAGAGAGGGGCGGAGCTGTCAACTGATCACCACCTGGTGGTGAGTTGGATCCAATGGCGGGGGAGGAAGCTGGACAGACTCGGCAGACCCAAGCGTACTGTGAGGGTCTGCTGGGAACGTTTGGCCGAGTCTCCTGTCAGAGAGATTTTCAACTCCCACCTCCGGCGGAGCTTTGACCGGATCCCGAGGGAGGCCGGAGATATTGAGTCCGAGTGGACCATGTTCTCCACCTCCATTGTCGAAGCGGCCGCTCGGAGCTGTGGCCGTAAGGTCTCCGGTGCCTGTCGAGGCGGCAATCCCCGAACCCGGTGGTGGAAACCGGAAGTAAGGGATGCCGTCAAGAAGAAGGAGTCCTATCGGGCCTGGTTGGCTTGTGGGACTCCTGAGGCAGCTGACGGGTACCGGCAGGCCAAGCGAACTGCAGCCCGGGTGGTTGTGGAGGCAAAAACTCGGGCCTGGGAGGAGTTCGGTGAGGCCATGGAGAAGGACTATCGGCTGGCCTCGAAGAGATTCTGGCAAACCGTCCGGCGCCTCAGAAGAGGGAAGCAGTGCCCTACCAATGCTGTTTACAGTGGAGGTGGGGAGCTGTTGACCTCAACTGGGGATGTCGTTGGACGGTGGAAGGAATACTTCGAGGATCTCCTCAATCCCGCCGTCACGTCTTCCATTGAGGAAGCAGAGGCTGAGGGCTCAGAGGTGGACTCGTCCATCACCCAAGCTGAAGTCACCGAGGTAGTAAAGAAACTCCTCGGTGGCAAGGCACCGGGGGTGGATGAGATCCGCCCTGAGTACCTCAAGTCTCTGGATGTTGTGGGGCTGTCTTGGCTGACACACCTCTGCAGCATCGCGTGGCGGTCGGGGACAGTGCCTCTGGAATGGCAGACCGGGGTGGTGGTCCCTCTTTTTAAGAAGGGGGACCGGAGGGTGTGTTCCAACTATAGGGGGATCACACTTCTCAGCCTACCTGGGAAAGTCTATGCCAGGGTACTGGAGAGGAGAATACGGCCGATAGTAGAACCTCGGATTCAGGAGGAACAGTGTGGTTTTCGTCCAGGCCGTGGAACACTGGACCAGCTCTATACCCTCTACAGGGTGCTGGAGGGCTCATGGGAGTTTGCCCAACCAGTCCACATGTGTTTTGTGGATTTGGAAAAGGCATTCGACTGTGTCCCTCGCGGCGGCCTGTGGAGGGTGCTCCGGGAGTATGGGGTCCGGGGCCCTTTACTAAGGGCTGTCCGGTCCCTGTACGACCGAAGCAGGAGCTTGGTTCGCATTGCCGGCAGTAAGTCAGACTTGTTCCCGGTGCATGTTGGACTCCGGCAGGGCTGCCCTTTGTCACCGGTTCTGTTCATAATTTTTATGGACAGAATTTCTAGGCGCAGCCAGGGGCCAGAGGGTGTCCGGTTTGGTGACAACACGATTTCGTCTCTGCTCTTTGCAGATGATGTTGTCGTGTTGGCTTCATCAGACCAGGACCTTCAGCACGCACTGGGACGGTTTGCAGCCGAGTGTGAAGCGGCTGGGATGAGAATCAGCACCTCCAAATCCGAGGCCATGGTCCTCAGTCGGAAAAGGGTGGCTTGCCCACTTCAGGTTGGTGGAGAGTTCCTGCCGCAAGTGGAGGAGTTTAAGTATCTTGGGGTTTTGTTCACGAGTGAGGGAAGGGTGGAACGGGAGATTGACAGACGGATCGGTGCAGCTTCTGCAGTAATGCGGTCGATGTACCGGTCTGTCGTGGTGAAGAAAGAGCTGAGCTGCAAGGCGAAACTCTCGATTTACCGGTCAATCTACGTTCCTACTCTCACCTATGGTCATGAGCTCTGGGTCATGACCGAAAGGACAAGATCCCGGATACAGGCGGCCGAAATGAGCTTTCTCCGCAGGGTGGCTGGGCGATCCCTTAGAGATAGGGTGAGAAGCTCGGTCACTCGGGAGGAGCTCAGAGTAGAGCCGCTGCTCCTCCACATCGAGAGGGGTCAGCTGAGGTGGCTCGGGCATCTGTTCCGGATGCCTCCTGGACGCCTTCCTGGGAAGGTGTTCCGGGCGCGTCTCACTGGGAGGAGACCCCGGGGAAGACCTAGGACACGCTGGAGAGACTATGTCTCCCGGCTGGCCTGGGAACGCCTTGGTGTCCCCCCGGAAGAGCTGGAAGAAGTGTCTAGGGAGAGGGAAGTCTGGGCATCTTTGCTTAGACTGCTGCCCCCGCGACCCGGCCTCGGATAAGCGGGAGAAGATGGTATGGTATGGTATGGTATATATAGGGTTGCTTGCAAGTCCACCCTATCAAAAGTTGATGCTCTTTACCATTCTGCTATCAGGTTTGCCACAAATGCTCCTTTCAATACACACCACTGTGCTTTATATTCATCTGTTAACTGGCCCTCCCTTCACAATCGCCGTAAAATTCACTGGTTTTGTTTTAAAATGTATTTATGTAATTGTTAACCTGTATGTATTTTTAATGTTTTGTATTTATTTAGCCCTACTTCCCTTTCCCTAAGTGGTTATTCCACTTGTCAGGCCGCCTTTGTAAATAAGAACCTGTTCTTATTGACTTGCCTGTAAAAATAAAGGTTAAATAAAATAATAAAATAAAAAATTACTTAGCACTGTTGACCCCAGGTACCTAAACTCCTCCACCTTCTCCACCTCTTCTCCCTGCAACCGCACCACTCCACTGCCCTTCCTCTTATTCACACACATGTACTCTGTCTTACTTCTACTGACTTTCATTCCCCTTCTCTCCAGCGTGTACCTCCACCTCTTCAGGCTCTTCTCAACATGCTCACTACTCTCACCACAAATCACAATATCATCCGCAAACATCATAGTCCAGGGAGACTCCTGTCTGACCTCGTCCGTCAACCTGTCCATCACCACTGCAAACAGGAAAGGGCTCAGGGCCGATCCTTGATGCAGTCCGACCTTCACATTGAAACAGTCTGTCGTTCCTACTGCACACTTCACTGCTGTCACACTGTCCTCATACATGTCCTGTACCACCCTCACATACTTCTCTGACACACCTGACTTCCTCATACAATACCACAACTCCTCTCTTGGCACTCTGTCGTACGCTTTCTCTAAATCCACAAATACGCAATGCAATTCCTTCTGTCCTTCTCTATACTTCTCCATCAACATTCTCAAAGCAAATAATGCATCTGTGGTGCTCTTTCTCTGCATGAAACCATACTGCTGCTCACAGATGGTCACCTCTTCTCTCAACCTGGCTTCCACTACTCTTTCCCATTCATGGTGTGACTGATCAACTTAAATCCCCTGTAGTTACTGCAGGTCTGCACATCTCCCTTATTCTTAAAGATCGGTACCAGTACACTCCTTCTCCATTCCTCAGGCATCTTCTCACCTTCCAGAATCTTGTTAAACAATCTGGTTAAAAACTCCACTGCCATCTCTCCTAAACATCTCCATGCTTCTACCGGTATGTCATCTGGTCCAACTGACTTTCCACTCTTCATCCTCTTAATCGCTGCTCTCACTTCCTCCTTACTAATCCTATCCACTTCCTTCTTCACCATCTCCACACCATCCAACCTTCTCTCTCTCTCATTTTCCTCATTCATTCATTTTGAGCAGCTCAAAATACTCCCTCCACCTTCTCAACACACTCTCCTCACTAGTCAACACATTTCCATCTCCATCCTTTATTGTTCTAACTTGCAGCACATCCTTCCCAGCTCGGTCTCTCTGCCTGGCCAATCGGTACAAATCCTTTTCTCCTTTCTTAGTGTCTAACCTCTCATACAACTCCTCATATGCCTTTTCCTTGGCTTTCGCCACATCCCTCTTTACCTGCTGCCGCATCTCCTTGTACTCCTGCCTACTTTTCTCATCACTCTGTCGATCCCACTTCTGTTTTGCCAACCTCTTTCCCCTTATGCTCTCTTGCACTTCCTCATTCCACCACCACGTCTCTTTGTCTACCTTTCTATTTCCAGATGTCACACCAAGTACTTTTCTAGCTGCCTCCCTCATCACTCCTGCAGTAGTTACCCAATCATCCAGCACCTCTTCACCACCACAGAGCCCCTGTCTGACCTCTTCCCTGAACCTCACACTACAGTCTTCCTCCTTCCGTTTCCACCATCTTATTCTTCTCTTAGTCCTCACTCTCTTCCTCTTCTTCCTCACCTCCAAAACCATCCTACAGACCACCATCCGATGCTGTCTATCTACACTGTCCCCTGCCAACACCTTACAGTCTCCAATCTCCAATCTCTTGCACAAAAACACACAATTTGTCTTAATTTCAAATCCCCAAAAGATTATAAAACCAAAAGTATAAACGAGTTCAAGATTGTTTTAACTAACCTTTCTTGATGATGTCCAGCTTTTCTTAAAAAGTGTGTTATGTTAATTGGGTTTCTTGCTTTAGTAATGCTATTCATTCTCAATGCATGAGATACCTCTCTGTGATGCAGCACTTTGTTATACTGCATTTCTGTATAATATTGATGTTTTCTATAGCTGTGACTACATGATGATGGTATTAAGAGGTGGTTTGATTCGGGTAGAACAACACTGAAGGCCTAGGTGTGAAATGCATTCTGTCTGTATTTTACCAACTATTAGAGAAAGCATGAGTACCAAGACCTGAAAAAGATATCTAGTAAAACAGAAGCCAGCAGCCACCACAATTGTGCTCTTATTGCACACTTAAGATACTTGTTGGGACCATGCCCACTTACAGCTTGGTTTACCCTTTTACAGGCCTAATAAAAAGCCATGCAAGAGTACAGTACATTCAGGAAATGGTCTAAACAAGGTTAGATCTGGTCCTCCACTGCAACATCAGCAGAGTTTGTCTTATGGAGAATGACAATCACATCATGTGGTAATGAATAGAAGAAAGCCTTTAGCATTACTTCACACCACTACAATTACAGATATATGTCATATGGGCTCTCTGGAATCTGCTCAGTTTTCCAATGCCTAATAAATGAAATATGAAGATATGTCATAGCCCACATCAGTTATATTCTAAAGTAGCCCCCATCGATCAAAGACCATGTTCGCCATATCTACTTGGTCCTTCAATGTTTCCTTTAAAATGAGATGTACTTAAATGGAGAGAAGTGCACAATCTCTTTTCAGGGGTACATCATTAGTCTGGATGGAATCGCCATGAACCATTTACACCTGGCTGGAACTGTGGCCTCACACCTTGAATCATTAAAGACATACAGAGGATCCAGGTTTCACAAATTTTGACTGGGGATTCAGTTGTGCTGTGTTGAGTCTTTTTTACGATCACAAGAAACTAGACTACTATACATCCACACTACCAAGTTTCTGAACTTATTCTTCCATTGTTCATTATAAACACGGCTCATCAACTGGGCCCATATCACAGTTGCACAGGCCAACTGGGCACCTTGCACACCCACTGCCTTCTGCAGGAAATGTTTTTGTGACAAGCACATGTTTGAGGAGGTGCACTGAGCCATATGTGCTGCTCCACATGTTAAAAAAAAGTGCCTTGAACACTTGTAGGAGGCAAGCTCCTCCTACTGCCTATACCTCTTAGCCATTGGCTTTTACACTGATCCGCCTGATTTCCTGGAGAACACTGCTATGGTAATAGTAATATACAGTAGATTGCTTCTCCAATATATTGCACTGTGATACAACTCCCCAGTATCCCCTCTACCTTGGCCACAGCAAAGCTCCTTATCTGTTATTTGTTTTAGTATCTTTTCGAATCCCAGCAGAGATACTCAATGACCAGGGCCCCAGTTCACCTCAGAAGTAAACTAGGAGTGAAGAAATTGAAGAAAGGAGTGAGAAACTAGGAGTGACCGAGAACTTGACCTCAGGATACCATCCCCAAGCTAACAGAATGTTAACCCCTTATGCCTTTCAGTAGACTTGGTGGGTCTAGGAAAACACACATCAGAGGCTGGAACAGACTACCTGTGCCCACAAGCCAAGTGCTCAACAAAAATATAGTGACCATCCCTGCTATTAACCTGGTCAAGTCCATCCATCTGTCAACTATTATTCTTATTATTATTATTATTATTTTTATTATTATTATTATTATTATTATTATTATTATTATTATTTTTTTTTTGTTATTATTATTATTAAATCTGTGTTGAGTTCACACTGGTAATCTAGGATAAGCTTGTCAGACGGACCATACTTGCCTACTTGATTTGAAGCAGAGCTGATTTAGACTTTACAGTCACAGGCTCTCTGTCAAAAGAGCATTCTGTGTTTCATTTATTTGATTGTTAGTGTCTAATTCTGTATTATTCTAAGAAAAATAATTATACAAACATTTTGTTTTTAGTCATATTTAGCTCATATTGCAGTTCATACTGAATATCATACCTATTATGGTAATGAGGCATATAGAAAGGCCTAGAAGGGCCTGCATGTTGACACCCAAAGATAGGGTTAATGTTTCAATTCCGCTAGATGGACAGTGCACTCTAGAATGGCATACACACACACTTATGGTAAAGGTGGTAGTGCTGGATAGAGCAGGAGAGCCACTGTCTGTTATTACTACAGGGAGATGATATAGTATTTGATCACGACGTGTAAACGTGCTACGACGGGTCAAAATGCCTGCTGTGTTGTCTGTAAAAGAAAAAAAGAAGATTCATTTACAAAGAACTGGCTGATGTACAATATATATAGAGACTTCATTCATAATATGTCTCATATTATGCTTCTGTTCAGATACTAAGCTTAGCTATTTTGTAACAAAAATTTTATAGTAACAAAACAAAATTTATTTGTAGTTTAATATTACTTAATACGTATATGAGCTGTATTTTGTTACTGTGTCATTTACTGCACCTTGGTTGTCCCTGATGGTAAAGTTGGGGTTAATGGTTTTATCTGGGACCATGGAAAAATAAAAATGATGACCTTCTGTGGGATCGTCAGCATCCACAGCACTTATAACCTGGATGACCTTTATTTAAAAAAAAAAAACTTTGAATAATCTCTCTATTATCATCATGTCTGTATTTGATAAACTTTGAATTGTCTCTTAAGCATAATATAATAAGATGCTTGAAGATGTATCTGGTTTTATCCAAACAGACCAAGATATTAAGTGAAATTAACCCCAAATAGCAGCACCAAACTTTACTTACATAGTTAAATAAATTGAAAGATGCCGGTTAAGGATTAAGCATACGAGTGCCTAAAGCTTAGTAAACAAACACTCCTGTTCATTATAATTAATCATGCTATAAGTAAATATATTGTAATATATTTGTATATATTTAAAGTTAATTTGGTGTGTTCTTCTTGTTGATGTCAATGCATAGGTAGAAGGTACAACCAATTAGAACATAATTGGTTATAAAGAAAGAAAAAAGCCTGTTCTGAGTAGGCAAGTATAAAAACAAACGCTCAAAGAGGCAGCAGTAAAAAATACATGAAAATGGTGCATATACTGTAGGTAAACATGTTTAAATCCTATCTAAAAAATGTATACTGTAAAACCCTGTTGTACGAGCAAACAGAGATACGAGCGACCTTGCTCGCAAAATTTTACCCTATTTCACAAGCAAATTTCGAAGCCACGAGCAAACCCACGCTGCCAGTTCCCCGTTTTCGGCCGAGGGCAGCATCAGTCGCTTAGTTGATGACGTATTGCTCGGTCTCTCTCGTTGTTCAGTGCAGCAAAAATGTAACTTTTTTAGTGTTATATTTTTATTTCACTAGAAATCTTGAAAAATGTCTCCCAAGAAAATCATTGATAATGATGTGAAAACTAAAGTAAATAGAATTACCATTGAAACCATAAACGAGGTCTCGGAACGGATTAAATCACTTTTAAATTCATTCCTATGGGGAAAATTAGTTCGAACGTACGAGCAAATGGACCTACGAGCAATTTTCAAGAACGAATTATGCTCGTCCATCGGGGTTTTACTGTATGACATTAAAAGCTTAATACTTAGAGAACATTAGTTTGTCTGTATGCATATCAACATACTTTCCCTGCCTGTGTGCCCTCACACACATAGGGCTTGTATTCTTTAGACAGAGTGGGTATGTTGTCATTGACGTCTAGTACTTTGATGACCACAGAAACTGAGGACAGCTGATTTTTACCTAGATAGATAGATAGATAGATAGATAGATAGATAGATAGATAGATAGATAGATAGATAGATAGAT
>JAAIIK010021023.1:0-15486 GCA_014706435.1 Silurus glanis
TGTGTGTGTGTGTGTGTGTGTGTGTGTGTGTGTGTGTGTGTGTGTGTGTGTGTGTTTCATATGCATTATAATATATGTTACAGATGCATTTAAATAAAAAAATCTCAATCTGTATCATAAAAACAACGTGTTTTTTTTTTTTTTTTTTTTTTTTTTAAAAAAATTTTAAAAAAATTTTTAAAAAAGAGCCAAAAAAAAAAAAAAAAAATGCACGCCCTGAGTCAACACATGATCTGTCAAATAATGATATGCTACTGTAGCATGCACTTGATCAGCAGATTATGGATGCACGTTTATTAACAGCCTTTAAAATTTTTATCACCCATTACACCTTATGCAGCAATCGCAGGAGTTGTTGATTGTATCTCCTGCAAGAGATTTAATGTGCTGTACTATGGCAAAATGAGGAGAAAATTGGCTGATTGTTTCATCATGATTTCCTATTTCCACTGGTGAGACATTTCAACAGCAGTGGACATCAAGTTAATGACATCTCTGTTAGCATTGCTAGTTGTTGCTATGGCAGCAATGAGGTTGGAAAGCCTGAGGAGAATGAACTTACCTAGACTCATGAAAGTTTGAAATCCCACAGAGCAAAAGTGGTGCTTTAAACATCTCCTAATTAGGACTACAAACTGGTTTCACCCCGCAGGTGGAGGATTTTTGTTTGAAACATCCTGCTTCCATGGAAAATGTGGGTACCAGGTGGAAATGGATATTGAATGCTGATCAGGTCGTTCCTTTATCTTCAGATTATGCTTTTATGATTTGCCGGACAAATCAATATGCTACTTTGATGCCAAAACAACACAAAGTGTGTTGCCAGTGAGATAATATACTGTATCATTCTGCTGACTGTTGATGCACCTGGGATCAGCAGGTGATGGAAAACAGTTCTGTATTTCTGAAAGCTGCAGAGTAGCTGAGAGTGAAGTGAACATCAAAGTAATGAGGTGTTTATATTTTATAATGGTATTCTGTGAAAATGATGTATTTATGACATAAACAAGAAAAAAAATATATACACATTTCAGCTATAACATTAAAACTACTTGCCTTTTGTTGTGTAGGTCCTTCTTGTGCCTCTCAAAAGAACCTCTAAATGTGTGGTATCTAAGTACCAAATATGTTATCAGAAAATCCTTTAAGATCTTTCCTGCAAGCTGCAAGGTGGGGACTTCATGAATTGGATTTGCAGATCTGGAAAATCTAGGGGTCACTATACCAGTCATACAGTGTGAGTAACCAGACCCAATATTTCCCAGCAGAACATTTAGTAGAAAATCTGATTGCCTTTGCTAGCTTGCGTTATCCCCAAAGTGCATCCTGGTACCATCTCCTCTACAGTTGACCACATGGTCCAGGTCACCTTCTTCCGTTGCTCTATGGTTCATTTCTCATGCTCACTTTGCCTATTGTGATATCAGTGTTGAACAGGGGTTAGCATGGGCACACTAATTGGTCTGTGGCTACACATCGATATACACAGCAAGCTATAAAGCATTATGTGTTGTGATACCTTGCTATTACAGCCAACAATAACCACTAGCACAGAAAGGAATCACAATGTGGGTGGACCCAGAGAAAAACATTTGGGCCTAGCCTAAAATGCATCTATTATCTAAATAGGCCAACCCAACCACACCAGTTTGAATACTACACTGTTTATTTAGAGCCTAAGCCTGTATGGCATCATAAGCAGTGTTAAGAACAACATTGACACGGCAGCCTCACCACACAAAGGCATCTGACAGACGCAACACAACACCATCACCGAATCAGCAGTACAGTAGTGGATAGTACAGTAGTGGGCAGTATGTAAAAACAATGCTTGCTCATAGTCTGGCTCAGTGGCCACATAAACTATATGAAATATACAACAATGACAAGGAAACTACATTGGCTTACATGTGATTATAACAAGAGACGACGTATGCACCTGTATACTGGTGTGTAGGAGAGGAAGACGTTGGAAAATATAGAGCTGGTGATGATGGAGAAATAGGTGTAACTTTAGTAAGTTGCTTTGTTTCATTTAAGGTTTACATACTTACCTAAACTTTGGTGTCCCTCTATAAAATGTGCTCAGTGTGAATGTGGAGGGGGGCATGAGTGTAGAATACACTTTCATTCCTACTCAAAGCCGGAAGGTGCTGAACGTCTGAAACGGACTCATAGTAGTAATAATTTATGATGATCAGGAAATCCCTAATTTTGAAAAAAAGGCATGTATAAAGGCATCCAGCAATCGCTATAATCAAAGCAATCTCCGCTGTAGCTAAGCGGTAAGGTACTGCTTGCAATCCGACTGCAAAATGTGCTATGGTACAACTCACAAACTTATTTTATTATTATATGGCAAACAAAAATCAAGAAACAATACAATTTATTTTTATAAATCAAGCATTGTGGTTATTGCAACAAAATTCACTCATCAATTATTAGGCTACCTAGGGAGACAACTGACTGGATGGGCCTGAGTGACAAGTGGGTGGGCTTAGGCCTATCCATGCTCACCTATAGCTATGCAACTAACAATAACCTTTATTCAACCATTTGTTCTAGAGTGGCTTATCATGGGACTGGACAATGAGCCTTGATCGCTCATGATTTAGGATTTGGCTTGTGTGAAATCTAGCCCAGTTCTCTAGCCACAAGTGCATCGCTGAAGTTTTTAATTGGTCTCATTTAAAGATGTTAATGTGATGTATTTGTTAATAAAAATCCAGATCACACATTTGGCAAAACCCTAATGTAAAACCTCGAAAACTCTGGTTCATGCAGATTTCTGCATCTCTTATAATAGCTTTGCTTCGATTTATACCTGTAGTCTTGATCAGATGCACCGTAAAAGCAAAAGAAAACAGAAAAAGGAAACCTGAAGAAACAGTGTATGGTATTGTCATGAAAATGCACCTTTTAAAATGGAATTAGGCCAGCCCTTAGTAAAATTCAATAGGCTCTATTGAAATTAAAATTTTGGCCAGCTCTGTAAGATCTACAAAAACTACCAACCTGAAAATCCATCACACAAGACATAATCCTGCATATTCATTTTCTATTGAACAAAAGAAAAGAAAGTTGACTGGATAAACAAGGTCAGGTGTCCCAATACTTGTCCATATAGTGTATTATCCTACTTGTATAGCACTTTATACTTAATTTTATAGCAACTCATGAAAGTGGTTTGTGTTGGTGTCTATAGTTATGTGGCATAAAAGCGTGAATGTGAGAATTTTATTCCATATTGTACATTAGACTTGTTTCTAAGTATTAGGAGGCCTGCTTTTATGCTACATTTCCTGATCTTTAACCTCATGTCTAATAACTGTTATTCTTTTTTTTTTTTATATTAATAGCCACTGAAAAAACATGGTAAGGATTTTATACAGGAAGCTCCATAACCATTCTTATATTGTTCAATGTCGTGTTTTTTTTTAATTATTTATTATTTTATAAATATCCAGTTTTTCAAGACTCTATAAAGTGAGTTGCAATGCTGTTGCCTGAGTAAAACGCATGATTCATTCGAAATTTTTTTTTTTTTTTTTACTGCTTGTGTAATATAGCAGCTTGCAGAGAGGAAAGTGTTTGGTGAGCAGGAAAAACACTTGCCAATCTAAAGTAATCACTTCACAGCTGTCCTTAGTGCATTTTCCAAGTACTCATTATTTCAGATGGAGGCTGAGCAACTATTGAGGCCCCTGAGAGAAACCGCAACCTCCGTCCATACATAATCAGGAATGACAGCTTTGTCAACATCTGGCGAGTGCATGGCGATGCAATCATGAGCTAAATAATATTTTGCATGTCAGCCTGATGTGCTGTTGATGATGAATTGTGTGCGGTCCGGTCGGTTGGTGCAGAGGACATGCCGGAGACCCTCGGGGACTCGTACAGTTTGTGCTGCAGTTAAGTAACTTTTTAGTCCGGGGTAACGTGGGCAGCAAAAATAAAGGCACGGTGAGACATGAATAAGGAATGCTCAGCAGCAAAAGGAACAGCAAATAAAGCCGGAATTAGTGGGCGGCTGTAATGCTGCCATTATGCTGAAATCTGCATTCATGGCATACAGATGCTGCACACTACTCCTCCTCTAACACTACTACCTTCAATTAGATGAACAATCAGACAAACTGTGTTGTAGCAGAAGACAGGCTCTGTGTGTGTGTGTGTGTGTGTGTGTGTGTGTGTGTGTGTGTATGTGTGTGTGTGTTTCTTTAATTCCCAGCACACAAGGCAATTATCTCTACATGTATTTCAGGATTTAACAGAAAAAAAAGCAGAACGAGAACAAAAGAAAAAGTCCACTCTGCAACCGAATAAACATGTTTATATTGAAATACTGGTGGCTTTCCAGTGATTATTTGTCCAAATGTGCTTTATTTATTTTATTCTTCCAGGAATTGAGTTGCACTGACCTCATAGATTGAAAAAAATAAAAATAAAAATACAGAGCTCTTTCTAAATGCTAGAGCTTTTCCTCTACAACACAGTTAAAAGACAATGAGTTAAAGCAGACTCAGTTTAGCGAGTAAAATACAATAACAAAATTACAAGCAAGATATTATTAAGTATTGAAAGCTGACATGAATGTGCAGACAAATGAGATAAGTGAGCTGGAAAGACTGAATCACCAAAGAAACCGGCACATAAGTCTCTTTAGGTGGTGATGAAGTGAGGGCTTAACCTTACTGGCATCACTTTCAAACAGCTAGTCAAATAGTATTGTGTGTCGGACATTCATTAAACATGAAACCAGCCTAACAAGTCAATGAAAGATGTTTCAGCACCAAGGACAGCAACAAAAATGTAGAATTTATGACAGAATAAAGATTTAAGAACAAATATTAAGTATGTAATTGGTATGATGTGTTTAGGTGGGTTTTTGTTTTAATATATGATATAATGTACATAAAATATATTCATTCTATAATATTTTTTTCTCAAATTATGAATAATCAGGAAAACTCTTGGATTAATGGAATTATTATTTTTTTTTATATAAAAATGCTTTAAAAGATTACAGCAAATCTTTTGTAACTTTTTTAACATTGTAACACATTTTGAGGCAATATATTTTTTTTATTATTTTAGAAAAGAA
The DNA here is from genome assembly GCA_014706435.1 of Silurus glanis. Lineage (NCBI taxonomy): Eukaryota > Metazoa > Chordata > Actinopteri > Siluriformes > Siluridae > Silurus > Silurus glanis. The sequence goes on from JAAIIK010021023.1 coordinate 5,105, forward strand.
AAAAACTGTATACAAAAGCAAAGTAAAACCGATTTGCACGATTTTATTTTGTTCCCAGTTTCCCAAAAGTGTCTTCATGCAATCATTTTTGCTAAACAATACCAACATTATTATTACTGTCTCCTCATCAGATATTTCTAAAGACTTTACGATAAACCAGTGCATTGTTAAAGTGTGGGTGATACCATAACGAGTCACTTATTAGGATCACCGAAGCTCGAAGTTGGATCAAGGCTCTTGAAAGAACATTTTGCTCCAATCTGCCTCTGTCTGTTTTAAGGCAGACTGATTGCTTCTGCTGACAGCATCCATCTGGAAGGTTTTAATTAAACAAGATAAGGACCTTGGCATCTTTGCATAACGATGCTCTGATAGTGGCAGACATGGGCACGAAGGGCTAGGAGATGCAAATGCATGTGCGCACACATGAGTGCATTCATGCAGGTGCCCACACACACACACACACACACACACACACACGCACACACACAGAATAATAAATAGTGTAGTTTAAGGTGGTACTCTTGGAGTTTACACTTATACCATTTATATCAATAAATAATTGATTATATATTTACTTAACAGACATGTGACTATGTGATATATACTGAAAAGTCCTGGTTTGACTTGAACGTGTGTGTGTGTGTGTGTGTGTGTGTGTGTGTGTGTGTGTGTGTGTGTCTGTCTGTCTGTCTAGATTATCTCAGTGGGTCTCTAAACCTTTTATTTCTTGTAATTGTTTTTGTTATATATCTATTGTGAAAACTTTAAATAAAAAAATAATATTTGAAAAATGATCATTTCCTTTGATACAAAGATGAATAAATAATAATATGATTTTTGCATAAATGTTTATTTATTTATTTATTTAGTTATGGTCAAACGCAAGGCATTTAAAAATCACTGTCAGGAGATAAGAAAAAAAAAATCAGATCATTAGAAAGAGAAAGTCTCATTTTTTTTTGTAATATATCTAATAAGAAACAGTTTTCTTGTGCCAAATTACAAAAACAATTAAATACAATAAAAAAAATTATAATTTAAAAATATAAAAATATAAATATACAATTAAATATATTAAAGATAAAATAAATTTATTTATTTATTATTTGTTTGTTTGTTTGTTTATCTATCTATTTACTTAATTATGGTCAAATGCAAGACATTTAAAAATCAGTCATCAAGACAAGCCTGAGAATTTGGGAAAATTCTGTTTAATTAAAGTTAAACTCTTTATGACATTGCTTTGTTAGGCTGACTGAGCTTCAGAATGTAATTTTCCAACTGATAACTTTTTTAATTAGTAGACTGCAGAAGGACCCGTGTTTCTGAATAGAACCACTGAAGCACATTGTTTTATTATTTAACAAGATTTGATTTCCAGTTCACAATGCCCAGCGTTTCTGTGCGATTTTACACAGCCACACGTTTTATTACTGACCGACCTCTTAAAACTGCTTTTTTCCACACCTGGTCTCAGCGTGTTAGCACTGTGGGTAGCGTTGCCATGCCCCACATCCAAAAAGCATGCTGATAGGTGGATTAGAGATGCAAAATTACCCTTAGGTGTGAATGAGTGTGCATATATGTGTGTGCGTGGTATGATGTTGTGCCAACAAGTTCTTGCAAGAAATATGATTAAGACCAGCCAGCAGATTCGTAACACTTCTATGGAGTCTGCTTGTGATTCATGTTGGCTATACAATCACAAGGCATCTTAAACTGTAGGCCAAACCTCGAATATGTAAATTTCATTGATCCCTGAAGCAGAACTATGTCCTTTTTATGTATGTAGATAAAAAAATATGTCTGTTAGAAACTCATGCTATTTTTGCTGTCTTTTTTTACTATCTTTGTCATACAAGGTAATTGGTCACCTAACACCCGATGATTGTTCCTTGTCAGATTCCAAAAAATGCATCATATTTAATTATTTTGGATGTATTCATCATTCATCACATTCCTTTTTTATGCATGTAAAATGTGTTAAATTGTACTTGGCACATTCATTACTGCACATCAAAATGCACCTTAGTTCCACCTGTGTAGTCGGTTTGATTTTTAGACACCAGTGCAAACCCTGATGCAAATGTTGACCTTTCACAGTTCCCTTTATTTCTAGAAGCATGCAATATTGTTACCAATCCGTACAAAAAACACCAATAGTCCCATTTCACAGATATACACCGATTCCATCTTCTATGAATGAAAATAATATGCATTGACAAGGTAGGTATCTGCATACTATCACATTTTATACAGTTCTGAACATATTAATTTGATATGAAACTCTACAGAGACTAATTCCAGTCTATTTGGATGCACAGAGCAGTGTCAAATAGGCATACACACACTTGGCAGACTGAAAAGGGCATATATTCTTTCTTCCAGTCATGGTAGGCATACTAATGATGTAATGTGCCAGGGAGACTCTGAGATTGTTGTAAGGTCACAACTAATTGAGCGTCTTTTAGCCTTACTCAGCTGTGAAAAGTGGCTAAACTTAACAAGTTGTTCAAGGCTTAATGCTAATTACATGCAACATTGTAATGTAAATAATCATTATTGGAAAAAAATCGACAGCATTTTGCCATTGCTAAACATTGTAATGCTGAGCAAAGTATAAGTTTTTTAGAAAATGTAAATATATTTTTTAAAAGTGAGCGTTTGGCAACGCTTGTGTTATAGCTTAGGGACCAGCTGGTTAACAGGTCTATAAAGGGATGGGGCAAATGGTGTAGCATAATCATATTATGATCTAGAGTGCTATGATACCATTCCTAAATTTTAGGAAATGACAGGGTAATGATGACTTCATACCTCAGAATGCCAGCCAATAACAAACATACACTAAACCACACATGACTGGTGATGTGAAATGCTATTTTGTTGTTCATGTTGTATTAAGAGCACTTGTGTTCCAGATGTGATGCACATCAGCCTACCTCAGATGACGACAGACTCAGTAGGCCATTCCATTTCCAGCTGCTTTCAGATCTCAGGCAGAGGCAGACTGAGCAGACAGAGTGTCCACTACCATCCAATCCGGCTTTGATGATGCATTGATGATGCAAATTCTCTGCACAACAGCAATGATTCCCTGGATGGTTTATGTTATAATGGGAAACACAACGGCTCTGTTAGGAGAAGATAAATCTTTAGCACATTGTTCAACACATATCTTGAAAATGACTGTCTGCCAACATAAAAGTGACTAGTGAGAATAATTCTCAGCCTGGCTAATTGAGTCTCAAAGGTTCCTACTCAGCATATTTGTGTAATTTGTGTTGTAAATATTTGATTACAGGAAAATGATTCTACCAACATTTTTATAAGTTTCATCAGTTTTATAATTGGTGTACTTTTAACTGAATTAAATAGTAATATAAAAAGAAATTCAACTTGGACAGACATGAAAATGTAATTCATTTCAGAGACATAATATTATATTTTAAATAATAATTAATAAAAATATGAAAATTATATTAAATTGTATTTTTATATATTATATTAAGAATATTACTTCTAACTAGGCTTTACTGATTTTTTTTTTTCATGTCTTGCTTTGTTTTTGCTTGATCCATAAGCTTGTATGTTTTGGATCATGAGCAAATCCTTTCCTCCTCCACACTTTGGTCTTTCAAACACCTGTACAGGATATTCTTGCTTTCAGAACTTTTGTGACTTTTGTGTATTTCTCTGTATTTCTTTCCAGATTCCAATCTAGCCTTCTAAATCTGTGCTTTGACTCCTATAATTCTGCCCTTGGAAACTTATTCGAAATGCTGGATTGTGGTACTTCATCCATGCCCTGTGGAGGTTGTTGGTGATGTCATTGCTGGTTGTTTTGGGATTTTTTACAATGTTTTTCTTATCAACTGCCATTTTTGTTTTGCTGACTCATTCAATGTCTGGTTGTTAGCACACCATGTTTTTTGTGTTTGTTTCTTTTTTACATTCTATTTTTATTTTTTTTTTTTACCAGCTGTGCCTATTGCTAGTACAATCTAAGTAATTGACTTACCCTCATTCTAAGCTTCTACCATGTACAGTAAATACTAATGGGTTTTTATGTTGGTATGTTTCTATGTTGTTATGTTTATCTTGTTGAACAACAAATGCAGGCTTTATAGGCCAAAGCAGGGGCTCAAAACTAGCAGCTGATATTCAGCACTATTAATTATTTGACCATTAAATAAACAGGATGCACCTGGATAAAGAAATATCTGTCAATCACATGTTCCTATAATTTTCATTACTTAAAAACTTAAAAACTCAGAAATGGGTGGTTTCCTTTATTAGTTTATTATGCTTAAATTCAAATAATGTATAAGGACATGAAAGTTGAATATCTGTGATATCATAATGTTTTTTTTCTTTCCTGATCTTGAGCACATATGGTCTAATATTTTTGGTGGGGACTGTAATTACTTTCTGGTGCAAAAATGGTGCAAATGCAAACGATACTGTAGGTATATGAGACTAAATTGGAAGGAAATAAATAAGGCCTAGTGGGCAGGAGCTTGTTTCCACAGCTAAATCTAAATAATCAATCATGCTTAAATTACCGCACGCCAGTTTAATGAATCAGATGCAAACTTCTTTGTAGGTCATCCTGAACGCTTAGGAATTTCTATGTGACTTTGATGAATAATGACCATCAAATTACACAGTAGTTGAATAACATCAAGGATGTGTTTGGATCAGGTTTTATCAATCTTAAAAAGATTAAAAAAAAAAAAAAAAAAAAAGAATTCTTATAAGTGTATAATATTAACACTACTTGTTTACCATTAGTCACCTAAACAGTGTAGTTCCTAAATAATATAATTAATAAATAGCTAAAAAACAACGCTACAGGAGATGAAAAGAATGAGTTTGCTGCTTCAAACTATTCTTCCGGTTAAACTGTGAGGAGAATCTAAAGATTTTCTCTGTTGCATCTATCTATCTATCTTTCTATTCTATCTATTTATTCTATCTATTCCATCTATCCACATTAATGCACCACCTCTGTTTCGGAAAAGCTGATTTCGACGTTTTCTAGCTAACTATTTTTTTTTTATTTATTTATTTATTTTTTTTTATTAAAAATCTTTGTATTTTGTTTCGAATGTTCAGTCTGAAGTAAAGTGTTAGTTGCATCCTCATTTAGAAATGTGTCACATTTAAAATATCACACTGGTGAATATCTGCCATGTTGTTGCTGATGTCAGCATCGAAGTAAACTACCAAACAGACACATGGTCCCACTGCCCCCACCATGACCTGTTCCTGATTAAGGTAAAGAAGAAAGAAGGGTGCTTTATACTTGTCATGTGTACATTACAGCATGGTGAAATTCTTTCTTCACCTATCCCGGAATGTTACAGTGCCCCTGGAGCACAGAGGGTTAAAGGCCTTTAAAGGAAGAACCCCAGAGGAACCGCAAACCTTCTGATCTGTAACCCAGAGCCTTAACCACTGAGCTACAACCTCTAATTACAACTAATGAGAATTGTATTTAAGTTCTGTTTTAATGTGTTAATTTTCTATTTATTTTAATTATACTAATAATGCTTAAAATACAATGTCCATGATTTTATTTTTCTAATTTTCATCTAACCTACAAAAATGAGAATGTCACAATGAAATAACCAAATGCTCTTTCATTTCATTTTTCATTTCAACACTGCACTACGTATTGATTTGACTTGATATTAAAACTGTACATAGAATCAAAAATCCTTTGCAAGAAAAACTGTGTTTTGTATATTTATGGAAATATAGTTTATTGTTAGGTGCATCTGTTATTTTTGCTTTTGCTTATTTTTTACACATTTTTCATGCTATTATTTGATTGTGACAAACTGATTCCATATGAACGAACATTAAAGATGTCACCATTATTCAGGTCAAGTCTTGTTCTTACTAGTGTTTCATTACTTTAAGATTACGGCCATGGAGTGCATTTTCAAGCAGCCGCTGCACCACCATGAGCCAACTGACATGCCATACTTACCTCTCACATCTCTTTCCTGTTTTACCTAATTAATATGACACCTGTTTTTTCAGTGTACAGTAAAACCCTATTGTACAAGCAGCTAATAGTACAAGCAAACGGAGATACGAGCAAACCCACACTGGCAGTTCCCTGTTTTCGGCTGAGGGAAGCATCAGTCGCTTAGCTCATCTCGTGTCACTCGGTTGCTCTCGTTGTTCAGTGCAGCAAAAACGTAACTTTTTTTAGTGTTATTTTTTATTTTACTAGAAATCTTGAAAAATGTCTCCCAAGAAAATCAGTGATGGTGCTGGGAAAAAGAAAGTAAATAGAATTACCATTAAAACCAAGAAGGTTACGAGCGTGGTGTGCATCTCACGCTCACAATCAACCACTACCACATGGGTAAGTGTTAAATCATGTTTACATTACGGTAATTTGCGGTGTATTTGTTTGTTAAAATAAGCAACAAATACTTTTTAAGTGCAGAAATAAGCGATCGAACGAGGTCTCGGAACAGATTAAATCGCTTTTAAATTGATTCTTATGGGGAAAATTAGTTCGAACGTACGAGCAAATGGACCTACGAGCAATTTTCACGAACGAATTATGCTCGTCCAACGGGGTTTTACTGTATTAGTCATTCTTGGTTTATGTTGATGCCATGCTACAATGTATATTGCAATGCAATTTGTGACCCTAACCCTGAAACTACTTTACTTTTACCTCAAGATACACACACTTTTTGCTGATTGTAAAGTAAATCCGAAGCCCACCGGACTCCTGGTCATTTGCTGCACAAGTAGTCAGTCTAAAGTGACATGATCATGGGTGCAAATTTGAAGTGCATGTGAATAACGTAGCTAAAATATAGTAGACCTTTCAGGTTTCTAAAATGTACCTAATTAAAAAATAGTGCAGTTTTTAGTAACTTGCTTTTAATCCAGCAGTTAAACTTTTCTCTTTAAAAAGATAAAAAAAATAAAAATAATAATAATAAACTGACAACAAAACACAGAACAAGGTCTACAGAGGAGTTAAACACAAATATAGATAAATTGCAATGCAAGTCCTATATGTAATGCATGATTGAATCTGTGTTTTTGACTGAGCTATCCTGTTTTAATATTATTTCCATGCCTTGGAGGAGGCAAAGGAGTATAATTCAAATGTTTGCTCAACCTAAATAGCACTGCTCGGTGAAATGGAGCATATCTCTTGTTCTTCAGAAGGAACGGGTAAAAACTGACGTATGCTTCCGTTCTAATGGAGTTCATTGTTGACTTACTTCTACAAGCATTTAAGGCAAATTGAAAAGTACAACCGTAACATTCTTACAAAAAATAAAAAAAAAAATTGTGTAGGACCTGTTTAGATATGTGCTTGTGTTTGTGCCTGTTTTCTATTTCTAGAGGACAAATGTAGATGTATTAAGGGTGTCTGAATTTCAAGTCCAATTCAGTTCAAGTTTATATGTATAGCGCTTTCAATAATAGACATTGCCACGAAGCAGCTTGGAGGAATTAAATAGCTTGTGAATATAAATGTAAATGCAATAGATTAGTCTATATGCCTCGTCCCTTTATCCCTAATGAGCGAACCAGTGGCGAAAGCAGAAAGATGGTATAACAAAGAATCCTTGAAAGCAACCAGCTCATCCTCATCTGGGTGAAAATTTAATTGAAACTTATATAAGTGCTGACATTTATCTTAATGCTCCTTTTTTTTTTCTGTTTTCAGAAGGTACACTATGTTGATCAGTACCTTATTATTTCCACCATGTCTATCCTTCTACAAACCCCCTGTAAAAGTAAAACTGCTAATCTTGGAAAACTTTACTAATTAGGCAAAAATTATTGGGGCATCTGACAATTATCCAGTAATATGTCATTCTTCTCCAAACTGCTACCACCACAAAGCTGAAGCCACACATCTGTATAGGAGTATTTAGACACAGTAGTATTACATTTTTACTTCAGTTGAACTAGGAGACCAAAACCTGTTCCAGCATGGCAGTTCCCTTGTGCACACTACTGACAGCATTCCAAGCTTCCTCAACCTACATCAGTACCTGACTTTACTAACACTCTTGATGCTGAATGAGCAGAAAAAAAATCACAAGCATATTCCTCAATACTAGTGGAATATCTTCCCAGTAGTGTGAAGGTTCTTATAACTTCAAACACTGATATAACACATTCAAATAAAATGAAGGTTTCCCAAAATGAAAATACTCTTGAAAAAGTAAACCATAACTTAATGCAGCTCGATTCCTGCACAGGGGTATTGTCATGCTGGCAATGATTTGGGTATCCTGGTTTAAGTAAAGAGAGAATTTCCTGCTACCACGTCAGGTGTGTGCGTCAAACTTTGTGGTAACAGTTTGGGGAAAAAAAAACATATTGTTGGAAACAATAGTACAGAATTTTCAGGAAAGAATTTGCTACATGACAATGTTCCTAAATTTCTGAAAAAAAAAAGGCAAAAAGGTAAAAATACCTTGCTACTCTCTGCAACTGTGATACAGTGGTGGATGAAGTACAGAAATCATGTATTTGAGTTAAAGTATAAATACACTAGATAAAATATTACTCCAGTAAAAGGGCACCGCAAAATTTTCACTTAAGTTAAGTACAAAAGTATTTGTCTTCAAATGTATTTAATTGTCCAAAGTACTATTTATTATGGCTAGAAAATGTCATTTTTGTCACAAGACTAATTGCTTGATTAATTGAGTTTATGTGAACAGACCTCATTTTCAACTACTTCAATTACGATCTTCTTCTTTTTCTTCTTCTTTCGGCTTTTCCCATTATGGGTCACCACAGCGGATCGTCCTTCTCCATACCCCCCTGTCCTCTACATCTGCCTCTTTCAGCCCAACCACCTGCATGTCTTCCCCCAACACATCCATAAACCCCCTCTATGGCCTTCCTCTTTTCCTTCCCTTCAAGTGGCTCTATCCTCATCATTCTTCCAAAGAAATACCCCATGTCACTCATCTGCACATGTCCAAACCATCTCAATCGAGCCTCCCTCACCTTGTCTCCAATACATTACGATAAAGTCCCGAAAAATAGGGCCACGGGTGTTGTGGCAAGTTAGACTGAGGAGTTTTTTCCATCATGCTTGCTGTTGAACTGACACTGAACTGTATGTTGGCGCTAAGTAGATACCAAGCAGCAATCAAAAAAGTTCAAATCAAAGGGAGCGCTCTACCCTGATTATAAATCATAACTAAAATATAGTTGAGCAAGCAGTGAAATTAAAGTAAAAGTCTTCCCAAATAGAAATACTTCAGTACAGTACAGAAACGTGAAAAAGCTACTTAAGTACAGTCACAAATTACATTTACTTAGTTACTGTACACCACTGGTGTGATATAAATGCTACTTGAAGCTGCCTGACGATCTTTTGATTGTTTCACTCCTTTGGCCAGCCTACTGTTGTGACAAAATATGCACTCTTATTCTACTCATAATGCCTGTAATATTTCTACCACCTTCCAGTGCCAGGCAACATGCCCAATCCAGATGTTCACCATTCTTCTTGCAGGATGTTTATTTAGTCCTTTCTCCATCAGCATATGATCGATGACTAATCATTTCCCCCATAGCTGTCCTTGTCGACTTTGCTCGCTGCGTCTTCTCCGCTGCTTCATCCCTTCTCTTATTTCTTCAGCTTTCTTTGGAAATGTATTATGCAGCCAAGTCATGCAGTATGCCTAGAACTAAAAGTGTTATCTACTTAAAGCTACTTTGCATGCCGTACGGCAGACGCCATGGTGGAAACGTCTGACGTGAAGAGGAATAAGAATATTGAAAAAAAAAAGGCAGTTATATTCATTAAAAATTCATAGTGAAATCCATCATTTTTTTTTTTTCTTTCAGAAAGAGAACTGCTAGATTGGCTATGTGCCATTAGTTATTCCTGTTTTTTTATTTATTTATTTAATTTAATTAATTACATTTTCCCGCACAAACCTATATTGCATTCAGAACAGACTGGAGGAGCTATGAGTCCCGAAAAAGCCATGCCAGCTCACTATTTAAATATTTATGCATCACAACATTCCTGGGATTGATCCAAGTTGATCCAGTCTGTTTTCCAGTGGCAACACATCTTCATACAGGCTATTTAGCACAGTTTTTATGTAGGTGCTGGTGTGAATCCAGAACATATCTTTCTTCTTGTGCAGGTAATAATACTGAGGGAATTAAGGCCTCGGAGCATCAGTAATCCTTCCCATATCTGCCAAATAAAAAGCTTCCACTGCTCATCCATCTTGATTAACTCAATGGCTCTCCAAAGCTCTTCCGGATATGAGGGAGATTTTTTAAGTGGGAAACTGGGATTTTTTTTTTTTTTTTTTTTTTTAAGCAGGTGAGACTAAAACCATACA
>JAAIIK010021024.1:0-12506 GCA_014706435.1 Silurus glanis
TACTTTCTGAGATAGTAGAGGACCTGAGGAAGGTCCAGCTCCCCCCCCACCCATCCTGAGCAGCTGCATCACTGCCTGGTTTGGGAATTGCACCCTCTTGGATCACAAAATCCTACAGGGGATAGTGAGGGCGGATGATTGGGATCTCTCTTCCCTCCATCATGACGACATTCACACCACGCATCTATAAAACAATGAATATTGTGGCTGACCACACATACAACCCTCACACACACTCTTCACTCTCCTACTGTCTGGAAAAAAGGTCCCGAAGCATTCGTCCCTCACAATCAGACCGTGCAGCAGTTTCTTTCCACAAGCCATCAGACTATTCTACATGAAGGAACTGGCCTGACACACACACACACACACACACACACGCGCGCACACACACACACACACACACACACACACACACACACACACACACACACACACACATCTAAGGTAATAAATTATGTTTTACACAAAAATTGCTGTTTTGCACATTTTCTGCTGCTAGAACTTGTTCACGTTTATTTTTTACAAGGTCATTCCATTTGTACAAACATTTCATAACTTTGCACTATTGCATTTTATGTTGTTAGTTTTGTTATGCATAGTTCCGTGTTCCTTTTTGTTAATTTATGTTTTGTTTCCCTGTGTACTGCACTGTATATGGTTGAAATGACAATCCCTATATATATATATATATATATATATATATATATATATATATATATATATATATATATATGTAGTAAATAAAATGTGATAGATACCAAAACATTTTAAATTCTTCAAGTAGAAACCTTTTGCTTTGTAACATGTAGCCTTTGTATATTTTAGCCATCTCTTAATCAGCCTCATGAGGGAGTGACCTGGAATGTTTTTTCAATAATCTTGAGAAGTTTCCGGAGGTGTGAAGCACTGTACTTGTCTAACCTTAAGGTGTGTTTGGGGTCATTATTGTGGGGGTCAAATTATGGCCCTGCAAACTGCAAACCAGATGGGATGGCATGTCACTGCAAAATACAGTGTCACCAGCAAAGCGCACCAACAACATCACAACTCCTCCAACATGTTTCACATTGGGAACCACACATCAGGAAACATCTGTTCACCCTCTGTACATCTGATTAAGACGAATTTTTAGAATAAAAATATTCTATACTCTAATACTCAATAGAGCAAAGGACAGTTTTACACTGATCTCATGTCCATTTCTTGTGTTTCTTGGCCTAAGCAAGTCTCTTCTGCTTGATGTTCCTCCAAAGTACAGTGGTACCTTGACCTACAAGTGCATTAATGTACGAGTTTTCCAAGATACGAGCGGTCACTCGGTCGATTTTTTGCTTTGTTAACGCGAGTAAGAAATTGAGGTACGAGCTCGAGACGCCCGAAATTTAAAGTTTAGGTATACGTATTGTACAGTAGTGATAGTAAAAAACGAGTTTTCCCTCCGCCTCCGCTCATCGCCTCTAAATCCCCCCCGCCCCCCCTCCACCGCGTTAGCTTAAGTCGTCTCATCTTCAAGGTAAATGCACTGAATAAAACCTTATTATATCTTTACATACTCTTTCTATTATGTTTTTATACAAGATTTGTTATTAAGAAATGTATTTTCCTAATTTAATAACATGAAACATAAAAACGGGGTGGCATTTCGAGGGTTGGAACGGATTAATGCCATTTTAAGCATTTTCAATGGGGAAAACTGATTTGATGTGCGAGCAAATTGAGATACAAGCTAGTCCACGGAACGAATTAAACTCGTAGGTCAAGGTACCACTGTAGTTTCTTTGCTGCAATTTGACCATAATAGCCTGACTCAAGCAGCCTCCTTTAAGCATGGATTTTGAAATATGTCTGCCACTTTATGTATGAAGCATTTATGTAAATTTGTGGTCATTCAAATAAACTTGTCTTCTGCAACAGAGGTAGCTCTTGTTCTTCCTTTCCTGGAACAGTACTCATTAGAAGGTGTTTCATCATAGTGTTTGATGGTTTAACATTATCATTGAGCATGCATATTAGACAGTAATAGGACATACATGACAGTAAAACTTTCTTTCGGCTTCTCCCGTTAGGGGTCGCCACAGCGGATCCTCCGCACGTTTGATTTGGCACGTTTTTACGCTGGATGCCCTTCCTAACGCAACCCTCCCCAATTTATCCGGGCTTGGGACCGGCACTGTAAGTGGCTGGGGTTGGTTCCCTGACCGGGGATCGAACCCGGGCCGCAGCGGTGAGAGCGCCGCATCCTAACCACTAGACCATACATGACAGTAATAGGATAAAATATCTAACTTTAAAAGAAACCTTCAACAACTCCTAAAGCACTTTTTACCTTTTCATAATAACATTATTTTCAATAAAATTCAAGTTCCAAAGGTTTCTAAAAATCAAATACAACTATATAGTATTAGATTCAATGTAACTAAATTAGATTAGATCAGATTCAACTGAGATTGCAAGTACAGCACCAATTAAATGCAGTATACTGATCGTGCTGGACAACCCGACCGAATAAACTTTTTTTTTGACAAATAAAATGCTGTTGTTCTCCACATTTAAGGGCTATATTGGTTTAAGCATGTAATTTTATTGTTTTATAGACGGTACAGAAATTCTATCAAGTGTATCTGTGCAGAACTCCTTCATTGGTTTTGTAGGTAACATCAGACATGAAAGAGCTTGCCTGGCTAGACATAAATCAGACAGAGAGATGTGGGTGTCTCAGTTTTGATGTTTTCAGAAGAGTTGAATCTTCTGCCATTTCTTGAAGATTGTAGGAGAAGCGCAGCTTGGCAGTTCATTCCGCCCTCGCCATCGTGAACCAAGCCAAGGATTTAGGTTTCATATCATGAACTATCCTGTACAAATGTGCACTCCAGCATAGCAATCAAGTTAAAATGTACATAGCATTATATTTTTCTAATTATACACCAACCAACAACTTTTAGGTTGCCAGATTGTAAATGCAGGAACAGTGCATGTTGATATTAGGTGTTGAATGACTACTGATGTTCACTAAATTTACTGGAAGTGATTCAAAATGTAGTTGTTTTTCCATAGCGAATCAGGACATTGTTACCTTTTTATATTGTAGAGTACAGTATATCAAAAGAATCTCTTAGTTTACTTCAATTAACAGACATACAGATTATAACCCATAAAACATAAACCTCAGATTTAATTCCCAGCTTCTTTTTGTTTTTCAAGCTACCCTGTTAAACAAATAAAATATGTTAATACATTTAATATATGCATTATATTACATTATTAAAGGATTCATCAAATTAAAAAAAAAATGCACTTATGTGGATGTCCTGGGGGCTTAGGCAATAAAGAAAGGCTAGCCTGCTAGAACACAGTTACAAACCAAGTTAATTCAAGTGGCTTTTATTGCCATTTTAACCCTTTATAACTGTTACAGTACACACTAAAAGGAAAGAATGTTGCTCCAGGACCAAAATGCTATATATAACAACACAGCACTACAAGTGATGTACAGAGAAACACCAACAGTCAAAAAAACATAGCTATTTTTTTCAGTGTCCCTCGCATTATAACTAAATGAGGGCCTTCACAGTATCTTTCTGATAAAGGTAGCAGAGTTTTATTAATAAATATTAATTGTGTAACAACTCTATATTTCTACTGCAATTTGCAAAATTGTTTGTTGTAAATTGTAATGTCTGCTGTAACTTGTTTATGTAACATGTATTAAATACATGTAATAAAACATAGTAAAATGTTACTTATCCCAAAGTGCAACAATGAAAAACACACAGAAAGCACGTTATAAAATAAAATATATTAAGAATATTTTATACATTTAATTAGCGACCATATTGCTTAGCTAAGTGGTTAAGCTGCTGGACTTCTGATCGGAATGTTGTGAGTTCAAGTTCCAGCTCTGGAAGTGGTAGCTCAGTGATTAAGGCTCTGGGTTATTGATTGGATGGTCAGGGGTGTTTAAGCCTAAGTATTGCCAAGCTTTCACTCTTGGGATTTTAAAAAGGCCCTTAAACCGCCATGCTCCAGAGGTGCTATATCATGGCTGACCTCATACTCTGACCCCAGCTTCCTAAAATTGGTTGGAAGTAAAAATATATTTTTTTTGCCTCTGGAGCAGCCTCTGTAAGCTAGCAACTGGATAGTGATGTGCAACCCATGCCATGAAAAGTTCTTCACACTGTGCTGATCTCACCAAAATTCACTGTGGCACAGTACGAGACCTTTATGTACATTTTATTTCGCTTTAAAGGAGGGATACTCTTCCGTTAATGTAAAAGATCATAAAATAATGCTGTTTCAAAATCATCTTACACTAGTGCCATGTTTAATGCAGAATTGGCTTTATGTATGTTAAAATATTTTTTCAGAAAACTTTTTTATCCTTTTTTTTTTCATTCTTGTCATGCTTTTTTGTTCACTTTCTTGAAGAGTGACTAGTATACAGACATGGACAAATTTTTTGGTACCCTTGGATGAAAATCACAGAGGCCAAAAATAAGCTTCTAAAGAATACAACACTATACTTACTGTGAGACATGGAGGGGGCTCGGTTATGCTGTGGGGTTGCTTTGCTGCCCCAGGCATATGGGGACTTAAATCTGTGTAGGGCACAACGATAATCTCAAGCCTGCTTAACTTTTTTTGGAGTGAAACACACTGCACAGTATTGAAAATCTCCATTTTAGTTATAGCTCATGGGTCATTCAACAGGATAATGACCTAAATCATACAGCTAAAAGCACCCATAAATGGCTAACAATGGACTGATCTGAAGTAATCTTTTAGAAACCCCAATTCGAGTCCTATCAATATCTATAAAAAAGGCAACCTGTTTGCAATGATTGCATCTAAATATAGTAACAAAACAATAGGTTATAGGTGCCATACATTTTGTGTAGGCCATTTTCATTTTGCCTAATTATTTAAATGTTCTGTTTAATCAGAAATTCAAAGCATATGCTGATTTTATTAAATGTAGGATAAAAGCATTTGGCAGACCTCCTTCATAGAGAACGATTTACACTAATCCCAAAGATACGACTGAGCAGTTGAGAGGTCCAACATTAGCAGCTTGGTGGTGCTGGGATTTGAACCTATGACCTTTTAAGACCTTTTAAGTCCAAAGTCATAACTTTTTAAGCAGTTTCAAAGAAAAGTGTGGATTCTTCTTGTTTTGTTGAGGGGCACCAACAATTTGTCCACATCTGTAGTACATGCACATGTTCTGGGAGTATACAGATGTTTATTATTTACTTAATAACTTAATAATTTTCTTGGAAATACATTAAACCTGCATCATACTGGACCAGCATTATAGTTCATCTGCTTATGCAAGTTAAATACTGAAAACTAGATTATTAATGGTGATACTTGTTATTGCTAGCAAAAACAAACAAACAAACAAACAAACAAACAAACAAAAACTTGTTAAACAAAGTAGCAGGGCCTTATTTCCTTTTCACCTGACCTCTTTTTCATCCTGCATGTTGTCTGTTTTACTGAGACAAGCTTAAGGCTTTAATATCTACCATACCAGACACATCTTTCTTCATTGAACCCTGACACGGCTAATAACTCATGTATGCTTGTCTCAGCAGCTACAATACACTTGATGTCATCTGTTTGCTGATATTTTCTGCAGCTTGATACGATGCAGGGTTATTAAGTTCCGCTTGCTTTCATCTTACTTGGTGGCATTAAAGTGGCCCGCTGTGCTGCTAAAATGAGATCTAATAATAAGTGGTCTCATTTCAGTTTTATGCCGAAGAGTTGCTTTAGTTGGCGAACTGCAATTAAAAATAAAAGACTTATTCATTTAGCATGCCGTCCGTTCGGACTTCCCGCTTTTATCACCTATCTGTGAAATGGTCGAGATTGCATTCTAAAGTTTAATAGGTAATACCAAATGACATAATAATTCCTCACATTTAATTTGCCAGTGTAAAGTGTAACTAATCCCCTTTATTGTCAGTACAGTCAGTACATTAGGCAAAGGAACTGCATGCTAATAGCTAAACAGTTGGGGGTTAAGGGCCTTTCCCAGCACAGCAGAGGAAACAATAGAGATTTTTGAACTCGTAATGTTCTTTACTGCTTAACTGCTGAGCGATTGTGACTTCACCAAGAGCTAAACTTTTTTTTTTTAAAAGATCTGAATAATGGAATAAACATCTGCCATGTCATGTGCAAATCAGCAGGAGGGAAAACATCTAAATGATTCTTTGAATGTGTTAGTTCTTCTCTATGTTGTGTGTGAAAGAAACTGTTCTGTTGATAAGATAAGACACATGTATACAATATACCTTAAGGTATGACATTGTTTTGCACTTCGGTTAAAAAAAAGTAATTAATATTTAAGCAAACATTTTAATAATTTGGTAATCGTTTCAAATAATTTTGAATGAAATCTGCTGAAAATTAAGCAGAAACATTGTAATGCAAATTTAATGTTTATTATTATTTTTATTTTTTTTGTTGCAAATGTAATACTTGCTTTTTAGGCACTAAGAACTACAATTAGTAGATAGAATATGCATATGCTTCCCCCTAATGTAATTTCTAGTGAGACTTCAAGCAGCACCAAACTTAATGGTGTATCAGGAAGTAAGAATTTGCACAGATTGGATCTTATAGCCTCACGTTTGCTACACTACAGTCTGTACAACACATGTGAGACAGCATGCTAAGAGATAACAGTTGGAAGTTAAGGGTCTTCCTTAGTAAAGCAACAAAAATAATGTGTTCTTATCCCAATTGTTGAAAAAATACCCTGGACTTCTGCAAAGTTCTGCAAATGTGAAGATCGACTTAAAAATTTGAAAGTATTTCATAAGAAATTCACATAATCTCTCAAAATGAATAGTTTAGCTTACATATGTTATCTTCCCTGATTTCCAGACACTATTTGAAAAAAGATTTTGATATAAGAATGTTTTATTTTGGCTGAAATAAAGGTTATGCAAATGGAATTCCTGCTCTTCAGTCACATTAATATGCATACACTTTCGCCACTAGCAAAATCCTTTCAGGTGGCAAAATGATCAATGTGCATAAACACCTTGCTGTATTCTGTCAACACTTTTTCAAAACATGTTGTTTTCGACATTATTAGTCATTTCGTAGCCTGCACATGCATAGAAATCTTTAGTGGGTCAAACTTTGTATAGTGTAATCTGGATGCTATTTGCTGATCAGGGACACCATGTATATGAATACAATGATGTACAATAAAAAAAAATAACATGACCGAATTTTATGATGAAAGTGATTTTGGAAACTTATTTCATGTTATTTGGGGGTTTTTACAATCATTTTGGAACTAATTTTAGAAACTCTTTTTTGTAATTTTCTAGATAGATTTCCTTTACTACATCACTTGTAACACAAGATGTCACATGTTCAAAACATTGTTTTGTATCTTCAAATTTAATTCTTGCACTTGCAGAATCATTGGTCCAATAAGTCATTTATCATGCAATTTATCACATGTAACATTCCAATTGTTTCACTATATAGTTTTTTTTTTTTTTCCATTTTTTGCGTATATATTTCATATGGTTTTTTAAATACTGTGAAATACTGTATTTTTTGCAGTGTTTAAATCATGTTGGGGTATTAAGGGAGGATTCAACATACATTTTCCTGAAAAAATATTTCAAACGAATATCGTTTTGGCATCAGCTAAGAAACGAAACTTAGGCAGCTTTGTGTAGCAATCAGGCGGTTCTGTGATGTGACACTTGTAATGATTGCCTTGTTACAGTCGAGCAGTGTACCATGCTCTTGTGTGCCAACTGTAATCACTGTCCTGTGACACTCTGGCCATTTATCACGCTGTGACAAGCCAGTGTCATGTAAGACATAGCAATTCTACCCAGGGAAAGTCATGTCGCTGTGCACTCGGTGCGTTGAGCTTCGCTCAGTTTGTAATTAGGAGTGGTAAGCATGATGGTCAGAGGCACACTTCCTGTGCTGATTTCCTATTGGCATTGTAGAAACGTCCTGTAGTAGTTTCTAAGATATATATATATATATATATATATATATATATATATATATATATATAAAATTTAATTGAGAACAGGATTAAACAAAATATTGCTTAACATTGAGATAAATTAATTATCAGTTTGTTACTCGCTGGGCCACTCAAAGACATTCACAGAGTCCCGTAGCCACTTCTTTGTTATCTTGGCTGTGTGCTTAAGGTCGTTGTCCTGTTGGAAGATGAACCATCGCCCCACTCTGAGATCTAGACTGCTCTGGAGCAGGTTTTTATTAAGGATGTCTCTCTACATTGCTGCATTTATCTTAATACTGACTAGTCTCCCAATTCCTGCTGCTGAAAAACATCCCCACAGCACGATGCTGCCACCACCATGCTTCACTGTAGAGATGGTAATGGCCAGGTGATGAACGATGCCTTGTTTCCACCCAGAAATGACGCTTGGCATTCAGGTTCAAAAAGTCTTTGTTTCTCATGGTCTGGGAGACCGTCAGGTGCCTTTTGGCAAACTCCAGACAGGCTGCCATGTGCCGTTACTGGCTTCCGTCTGGCCACTCTAAAATACAGGCCTGATAGGTGGATTGCTGCAGAGATGGTTGTTCTTCTAAAAGGTTCTCCATTGGGTTATTGGTCACTTCCCTGACTAACCTAGATCGCCCTTCTCCCTAGATCGCTCATTTTGGCCAGGCAGTCAACTCAAGGAAGAGTCCTGGTGGTTCCAAACTTCCATCCATTTACGGATGATGGAGGCCACTGTGTTCATTGTGAACCTTCAATACTTTAGATATTTTTCTGAACTCTTCCATAGATCTGTGCCTTCATACAATCCTGTCTCAGCGGTCTACAGACAATTCCTTGGACTTTATGGCTTGGTTTGTGCTCTGACATGCACTGTTAACTGCGGGACCTCATATAGACAAGTGCGTGCTTTTCCAAATCATGTCTAATCAACTGAATGTACCACAGGTGGACTCTAATTAAAGTTGTAGAAACAACTCAATGATGATCAGTGGAAACAGTGATGCACTTGAGTTCAATTATGAATGTAATGGCAAAGGCTGTGAATACGTTTGTACATGCGAGTTTATTTTTATTTTTATTATTATTATTTGTATTAAATTTGCAAAGATTTCAAAAACACTTCTTTCACATTGTCATTATGGGGTATTGTTTGTAGAATTTTGAGCAAATTATTGAATTTAATCCATTTTGAAATAAGGCTATAACATAACAAAATGTGGAAAAAGTGAAGCGCCATGAATAATTTCTGGATGCATTGTAAGAGGAGAGGGATCACTGGTACCTCAGGAACATTTGTAGATTGACCGATAGGAACAGCAGTCAAGAAACATGGATTATTAAATATCCTTCAAAAGACATTCTGCTTAAATTCTATTTTAAGTTTACTACGCATATTTTTTTTGCAGTATAGAAAATGCCCTTCGGATTGTTATTCACAAAGGTGTAAAGAGGAACTGAAAATCAAACCTAAGTAAAAGTAAAAGCATCATGAAGAACAAGGAACACACCAGGCAGGTCCGAGATACTGTTGTGGAGAATTTTAAAGCCGGATTTGGATACAAAAAGATTTCCCAAGCTTTAAACATCCCAAGGAGCACTGTGCAAGCGATAATATTGAAATGGAAGGAGTATCAGACCACTGCAAATCTACCAAGACCTGGCCGTCCCTCTAAACTTTCAGCTCATACAAGGAGAAGACTGATCAGAGATGCAGCCAAGAGGCCCATGATCACTCTGGATGAACTGCAGAGATCTACAGCTGAGGTGGGAGACTCTGTCCATAGGACAACAATCAGTCGTATACTGCACAAATCTGGCCTTTATGGAAGAGTGGCAAGAAGAAAGCCATTACTTAAAGATATCCATAAAAAATGTCGTTTAAAGTTTGCCACAAGCCACCTGGGAGACACACCAAACATGTGGAAGAAGGTGCTCTGGTCAGATGAAACCAAAATCGAACTTTTTGGCAACAATGCAAAACGTTATGTTTGGCGTAAAAGCAACACAGCTCATCACCCTGAACACACCATCCCCACTGTCAAACATGGTGGTGGCAGCATCATGGTTTGGGCCTGCTTTTCTTCAGCAGGGACAGGGAAGATGGTTAAAATTGATGGGAAGATGGATGGAGCCAAATACAGGACCATTCTGGAAGAAAACCTGATGGAGTCTGCAAAAGACCTGAGACTGGGACGGAGATTTGTCTTCCAACAAGACAATGATCCAAAACATAAAGCAAAATCTACAATGGAATGGTTCACAAATAAACATATCCAGGTGTTAGAATGGCCAAGTCAAAGTCCAGACCTGAATCCAATCGAGAATCTGTGGAAAGAACTGAAAACTGCTGTTCACAAATGCTCTCCATCCAACCTCACTGAGCTCGAGCTGTTTTGCAAGGAGGAATGGGCAAAGATTTCAGTCTCTCGATGTGCAAAACTGATAGAGACATACCCCAAGCAACTTACAGCTGTAATCGCAGCAAAGGTGGCGCTACAAAGTATTAACTTAAGGGGGCTGAATAATTTTGCACGCCCAATTTTTCAGTTTTTTATTTGTTAAAAAAGTTTGAGATATCCAATAAATTTCGTTCCACTTCATGATTGTGTCCCACTTGTTGTTGATTCTTCACAAAAAATTACAGTTTTATATCTTTATGTTTGAAGCCTGAAATGTGGCAAAAGGTCGCAAAGTTCTAGGGGGCCGAATACTTTCGCAAGGCACTGTATATAGATATATCACTGCTAAACTTACTCTGTTACAAGTTAAAAGCACCAATTTCAATATGACTTGAGTAAAAGTTTTAAAGTATTTGATCTGAACAGTACTTGGGTACTTACTCATATTGAAAGTTGGCTTAAAGATACACTAGTCCTCCACATGAAGACACATGCATGATAAAAGCCAAAAGCAACTGATTTGTGAGGTTTTATTTCACAAAATACAAATCAAATTGTACACCTTAATCTTCAATTAACAAATAAAATGGCAATCATGTCACAAAGTAGAAGAACCATTAAAAATAAATGGACTATTGGCATTAAAGTAAATCATTTATGAAAAAGTAAAACGAAATATTCAGAGCTGACTGTAAAATTATGCCCCTCTCAGTTTTTGTGCAACTCTCATTTTTGTGCAACTTGAACAAAACCCATTAAGCATTGCGGAACCTTCAGCATTGGCTTTTGATTTGAACATGTAACTATTTTTGATTGTTCAGTTTTGTGTACTTTATCATGGGATATATCAAATAAATGTACACCCTCAGTGTCGACAGTGTATGGCTTTTGAATCATGCCTTTGAACGATATGTACACATTCTCTTTGTTGCATAAGCCACAGAATAATTATTGTATATTTCATAACTCTATAATGAACCATATACATAATGAGTGTGCTCCAAATAAAGACTCAAAACAGCTTAAACCATGCCTGAAACTATTCTAGCATGTCACAATCAGCAAGCAAAAATCTTCAGTACTCTGCCACATTTTTTCTATTAAGTGAACAATTGGATTGCAATAGAGCACAAACCCTGTTAGATAAGTATGTGAGGGATGCCACGAGCAGGACTTCTATCACAGTTACAGAAGTTGTGAGACATAAACGTCTTCTGCGGCAGAGCTTCAGAGGAAACGAATGACCACATTTTTGGTTTCCTTTTTCAACAAAGTGTGACTGATTGTCTTTCTGAAGCAGTGAAATAACTCTTGCTCAATAATAAATGTAGGGTATAGTGAAGAAAAAAAAACAGCAAATGCTAAAGGATTTCAGAAAAACAGGACATTTCAGACTTAATTAACTCTGCAAGCAAAGTGATTCGTCGACTGTAGAAAATGGAGCCATTTTGTTATGTAACACAAGGATTATGTAAATCTAAATATAGTGATCATACATACATATGAGTGCGTGCGCACACACAGACACACACACACAGCAATTATTTGAGCAAAAAATTCTTCAACTTATTAGTTTCTCAAATGTACTGTACGCTTGTATAGAATCCATGCAGAATATAATTTCATTTTCAAAATATTACTACTACATTGGTACAGCAGATGTACGGAACTTGTGCATCCACCAAAAATAAAGAATGGGTTATAGGGATGTATTGCAAGAATAAAAGAAAGTTAAATCTGTCAAGTCAAGAGTCAAGTCAAGAATCTTTTATTGTCATTTCAACCATGTGAACATTTCTCCAGAACCCTGGTGCTACATAAAACAACACAGAGCTACATAGCACAACATAGAGCTACAGAACAGAACACAGAGCTAGGTCACACAACGTAGAGCTACATAACGGAACACAGAGCTACATCACACAACATAGAGCTACATAACAGGACACAAAGCAACATCACACAACATAGAGCTACAGAATGGAAAACAGAGCTACATCTCACAACATAGAGCTACATAACAGAACACAGAGCTACATCATACAACATAGAACTACATAGAACACAGGGCTAAATCA
>JAAIIK010021040.1:3724-15734 GCA_014706435.1 Silurus glanis
CAGTGGCGGGCGGTCAGGGCCAGCAAAGCCTTCTCTGTTGGCCTAAACACTATCAGAAGCACTGACCTACATTTACAACCTAAATCCTAATATTTGTTCCATGAAATTGTATTAATTTATTGCCAACAGTTTATTATTTTAATTTTGTAGCGTTTCTCTTGGCTTCACTGCTTCTAGTACGTGTATGTCGAAGTTAGATTTTTTTTTGTCCAATCAGATTTCAGCCTTTATGGGCTGCCATGTCAATCGAATCTGCCCAGGGCCTTCAAAGGCTGTCCTGCTGGGCTTTTTTTTAAGTATTAAGAATATTATGAATGGGTCTGTTTCTTTAACCAATCAGATTTCATATAATCGCCTCACAGGGCCAGCTAGCTGGCCCAGAATAGCGTCAGCATTTTTCCGTTCTCTGATTGGTTGGTCAGAGGGAAACTGTTACAACCAAGTTCGACTGGCAAAACACGTGTGTAGCACGGGACATAGCATCTGAGACTTTTTTATGCCTCTGGAGGAAGAGAAATTGATTTGGTCTCAGACATACTTAAAAATCCATTTTCCAGAAAAGCTAGACATTCTGAGGAGGTCGGCCAACCCCGAAGCTAGCTAGCTTGTCTCAACCCGGGAAATGGTTTGTTCGCCGCTTCCAGACCAGTGAATACCAGCGGTACCACTGGATTACAGCCTCTGAGGAGCGGTGCAAATTATGAGTCTGCATCTCTGATGAGTAGGTTGTACTTTATTTATATTTTAATGTTTTTGTCATGTTATTAGACAAATATTCTGAACTGCTCCAGATGATGTAGGTGGCACAGTTGCGGTTGTAGTGTAGAGGTTTGAAGTTGTCTTAACTGGGTTTCTTACTTTGGTAAAAAGGTATTCGCCCTCCATATGTGAAATGCCTCTCTCTCTCTCTCTCTCTCTCTCTCTCTCTCTCTCTCTCTCTCTCTCTCTCTCTCTCTCTGTATTGCCACGCATTGTTATATTGCGTTTTTGTATAGTATTGATGTTTTCTATAATTGACGTGATAGTGGTGGTATTAAGAGGTGGATTAAATCGGGTAAGTCCCCACTGAAGACCCAAGTACCAAATGCACCGCCCGCCACTAATATATATAAAATATAATATATACATATAATGTGTGTGTATTGTGGTATCTCAGTATCTCACAAAAGTGAGTACACCCCTCACATTCCAGCAACCATTTTAGTGTGTCTTCCCAAGAGACAATACTATAGAAATTCAACTTAGACATATTTTAGACTAGTCAATGTGCAGCTTGTATAGAAGTACAGATTTCCTGTCTTCTGAAAAAAACTCAACACACAGTTATTATTGTCACAATAGCTGCCAGCAAAAGTGAGTGGACATGTCAAATCTGTGTCCACAGTGTCAATATTTTGTGTTGTCTAATATCTAACACTGCCTTAATCCTCCTGGGCATGGAATTCACTGGAGCTGCACAGGTTGTTCCTGGGATCCTCTTCCACTCTATAATGACAT
The DNA here is from genome assembly GCA_014706435.1 of Silurus glanis. Taxonomy (NCBI): domain Eukaryota; kingdom Metazoa; phylum Chordata; class Actinopteri; order Siluriformes; family Siluridae; genus Silurus; species Silurus glanis. The sequence continues at coordinate 5,222 of JAAIIK010021040.1, forward strand.
CACAGAGCTGCTGGATGTTAGACACCTGGCGCTTTTCCACATTCCGCTTGAGGATCCCCCACAGGTGCTCAGTAGGATTCAGGTCTGGAGACATACATGGCCACTCCATCATCTTCACCTTGAGCAAGGCAGTGTGTTGGGAGTTGTTTTCATGTTGATAAGTCGTTCAGTCCAGTTTCTAAAAAAAGGGTATTGTATTCTGCTTCAGAATGTCAGAGTACATGTTGGAATACGTTTCCCTCAATGAACTGCAGCTCCCCAGTACCATGATGCTACCACCACCATGCTTAGACAATGCGTAGGCAAGGCACAGTTTTCTTGTTAATCCTCACTAGTGTGTCGCCACACCTGCTGGACACCATCTGAGCCAAACAAGTTTATCTTAGTCTCATCAGACCGCAAGACATGTTCCAGTAAGTAATGCTTTTGGACAGGTTGTTTTGTGTGAAGCGCTTCAGAAGAGGCTTCCTTCAGGGACGACATTAATGAAAACTGACTTGTTGCAGTGTGTGGCGTATGGTCTGATTTAATGGTTTAATTTCTATAGTATTGTCCCTTGAGGAGAAATACTAATATGGTTGCTGACATATGAGGGGTGTATTCACATACAAACACACACACAGAGTGCATTTGGAAAAGTATTCAGAACCCCACCACTTTTTTAAATGTTGCAGCCTGATTAACTACAGTCGTTCAAAGAGATTTTATTATTTTTTGTTTGTTTGTTTTTTATATGTAAAAAAAAAAAAAAAAAAAAAAAAAAAAAAGAATGAAATCACTTTCATAAGTACGTGTGTTAATAAGAATGATGGTAATATAAAAATTTAAAAAGTGAAGGGGTCGAACATTTTCCAAATGCAGTGTGTAAAGTAAATTTATGTATTTGTGTGTGTGTGTGTGTGTGTGTGTGTGTGTGTATATATATAAATATATATATATACACACACACACACTTTTTTTATGGGTAGTGGAACTTATTAAATAATATGTAATGAATTTGTTGATCTGTAGCATTGTATTAAAAGCTGAACAGGTCTAACTGGGATGTGTTTTATAAAACAGATATCAAAATGAAAAAAAAAAAAAAAAAGAATTATTTGCTTGAGTTACCTAAATGACTTTTTTCTTTAGTAGGCATTCTGCTTAGTGATGTGTATATGATTTGATATTATCATTTACATCTCTATTACACATTCAGGAGATTGAGCATCAGGTATTTGCAAATCAATGCAGAAATATGTTTCTCATGAAGTTTTGTTATTTGCAATTTAGCTCAGGGCATGCAGGCTTTTGGCATGTCTTTAAATAATGTATCCCGATTTCTGTCTGTTCATTGTAATGTTCCATTTTTAATAAAACAATTTATTCAGTCTTGGCAATAACAATTTCCCAACTTAATATTTAATACTTGATTAAATAAAATTGTTCTTGTATTTTAAAGTGTAGGTGAGATTACAGATATTTCTGTAATTAATTATGATTGAAAGTTTTATTGGTTTCTATTTACAATATGCCTGCACTGTATTGTATATAATACTGTATTTGCTTCTCATATATATTATAACATATACACTCCTGAACAAAATCTTAAGACCGGGGGAAACATTCCAAGTATTTGCATTTTGTGCTGGTGGATCATAACCAGGTTGTAAGAACTGCTTCAAAATGTCAAAAGAAGAAAAAGATAAAACCGACATAATAAAATTGGCATTTTATTGAAAACTGCATTTAAACTTAAACAGGCTGTTCATCAGCTGAACAAAAGTTTAAGACCACTGCCCAAAAATTTCCCACAACAGAACTAAAAGTGTCAAAAAAGGACTCGGTAGTGAGTAGCCCCACCGTTGTTGTTCATAACTTCACTACACTAGTTTCGGCATGCTTGATGCAATTATTTCCAGGAGGCTGGTGGGAACGTTGCTCCATGTGGTAAAGATGGCTTCATGAAGGGCATCCACAGTCTGGAACTGACGTCCGTTTTTGTAAACTTCGCTTGCCATCCGTCCCCAAATATTCTTAAGGGTATTTAGATCAGGGGAACATGCAGGATGGTCCAGAAGTGTAACGTTATTGTCCTGGTAGAAGTCCTTTGTCAGGCGGACATTGTGAACTGCAGCGTTGTCCTGTTGAAAGACCCAGTCATTACCACACAGACGAGGGCCCTTAGTCATGAGGTATGCCTGCTGCAATATGTTCATATAGCCAGCCGGCGTTTGAGGCCCCTGCAAAACCTGCAGCTTCATTTTCCCATTGAAGGAAAACTGCCATGTAGAAAACATCTCCAGTGGGATCTCCTTGTCATGCCAATATCGTTCGAAGCCATCAGGACCATCCAGATAAAAAATTTTCACGTCCGAGAATAAAACTTTCTTCCATCTTATGTCCCATGTTTGGTGCTTCCTTGCAAATTCCAAATGGCAAAGTTTGTGGTGTGAGAAGAGACGTGGCTTTCACATATGTTTTTGTTCTTTGAGCCCTTCTCTTGCAGATGCTGTCTCATAGTTATTGGGCTCCAATCAGCATCAGAAAGGGTTCTTATTTGGGTCAAGGTTCGGCCTGTGTCTTCACGGTCTGATCCTCCGGCTCAGTGAAGGTAAAAGATTTTTGGGTCTACCACTTGATTTTTTTTTCTCTCAGGATCTTTTAAGAAATTTAAAATGACTGTCTTACTGCGTCCAACCTCGGCAGCAATAGCGCATTGCAGGAACCCTTGCTTGTGCAGCTCAACAGTCCTGACATTTTTAAAAACAGAAAGCTTTTTTGCTTTTTGTCATCAGGAGTTCATGACATTGTGATAGTCTGAAGGACGATGACATTAAAGCCATATTTTTGCACAGATTTTTAATTTTAAAGGCTGTGGTCTTAAACTTTTGATCAGCTGATGAACAGCCTGTTTGAGTTAAAATGCAGTTTTCAATAAATTGCCTACTCTCTATTTTTTTGTCTTTTTCTTTTGTTATTTTGAAGAAATACTTACAACCTAGTTATAATCCACAAGCACAAAATGCGATTTTTTTTTTTTTTTTTTGTTTTGTTAATATGTGCAGTTACTCTGTACTCTATTGCAATGCTTCAGCAGCGATACCAACACCTGAAAGGCATTCCTTTACAGCCAATTGAGAAAGTACAACACCTCCTTTTAAAGGGAGCAGACCATTCCCACCTGGTTACACCCATTGACGGTAACCCTAACCAAGGCCAGTAACATTTAAATAGTAAGTGTTTATATTAGTACTGATGTAGTTCTTTTGTGTTCTTAAAATCATATATTGATCTCATGTTGGCAGACCAGACATGTCTTAAACCCATCTATGTAGTCACTTCTACAGACACTTTACTTTGTTGTTTCAATCTTAAATGACCATGGTAGGTGGGTTCTGGAATTGCCAGTCTGCTGTAAGGAAAGCTGACTTTTACTTTCTGGCACTTACTGAGACCTGTATATACCCACAGAACACTGCTTCACCAGCTGCTCTATATTCTGCCTATGCTTTCTCTCATTTACCAAGAGGAACATGTAGAGATGGTGGTACAGGTTCATTGTTGTCACTGAAATGGTGTTTCACACCTCTGCCTTTGCCTCATCCTACCAGCTCTTCTTTTGAATTCCATGCCGTTTCAGTTACCTCTCCAGTCAACATCTTCATCATCATCTGCACTCCTCATCCCCTTGGAGACTTAATCACTTCATAGTGTATGAAGTGCATCCGGAAAGTATTCACATTGCTTAACTTTTTCCACATTTTGATATGTTACAGCCTTACTCCAAAATGGATTAAATTCATCACTTTCCTCAAAACTAATTGTAATTGTACAAGTTGTAATTGGTGCCAAAGGTGCTTCAACAAAGTATTGACCAAAGGCTAAGTATACTTATGTATACAGTGGTACCTTGACCTACGAGTTTAATTCGTTCCGTGGCTTAGCTCGTATCTCAATTTGCTCGCACATCAAATCAATTTTCCCCATTGAAAATACTTAAAATGGCATTAATCCGTTCCAACCCTCAAAATGCCACCCCGTTTTTATGTTTCATGTTATTAAATTAGGAAAATACATTTCTAAATAACACATCTTGTATAAAAACATAATAGAAAGAGTATGTAAAGATATAATAAGGTTTTATACAGTGTATTTACCTTGCAGATGAGACGACTTGAGCTAAAGAAGACGCCAGGGGGGCGGGGGGGAGGCGATAAGCGGCGGAGGAGGGAAAACTCGATTTCTTGCTACTCTATCACTACTGTACACTACATATCCATAAACTTTAAATTTGTAACTTTTTCTTCTTTGCTTATCTTAATTTTCGTCACAATCTTCGCTTTCTGGCTCCCTTTCGCCATCTAGCAGCGTCTCGAGCTCGTACCTCAATTTTTTTGCTCGCGTAACAAAGCAAAAAATCGACTCGTACCTCAGAAAACTCGTACATTAATGCACTCGTAGGTCAAGGTACCATTGTATTTCTATACACACAGGCTGCTCAGGTGCTTGTTCTCCCACACCACCCCACTGCTGCGCTCCCTTTGCTGGCTTCTTGTTGCACCCATCAGATTCAAAACATTGATGCTTGCCAACAAAGCCAAAAATGGACCAGCACCCTCTTACCTCAAAGACCTTATCACTCCTTGCTCTGCACCACACTGCCTGAGATCATCTAGCACTGCTTGACTGGGCCCACCATTTCTCAAGGTTAAGTGGTAGTTATACCTCAAGGCTCTTCTCTGTTTTGGCACCGAGGTTGTGGAATGAACAACTTCTAGATGGCCGAACAGCAGAGTCACTGGCTATCAAAAGTGACAGGTGAAGACCGACCTCTTCCTGAAACACTTAAACTATCACTTTTCCTGGTTTGGTTTGTCTTTGTTTATTTTAATAAAATCAGAGTTTTAGGCTGATGGTATCTTAAGTTTATAATCTAGCGAACCAGTGTTGATTTATTTATTGCTATTTATTTATAAGAGAGTCTGCTAAAAGATGTAAATGTAAATGTAAATGTTTTGAAGTCCACACAGGCTGCCCAGGTGCTTGTTCAGTCTCTTGTCATTTCAAGACTCGACTACTGCAACTCTCTGCTGGCAGGTCTTCCCCTGAACGCTATTTGTCCACTGAAAATGATCCAAAACGCAGCTGCACGACCTGTGTTCATTCTGCCCAAGTTCTCCCACACCACACCACTGCTGCGCTCCCTTCACTGGCTTACAGTAGCTGCATGTATCAGATTCAAAACACTGATGCTTGCCTACAAGGCCAAAAATTAACCAGCGCCAACCTACCTCAGAGACCTCATCACATCTCGCACTGCACCACGCTGTCTGAGATCCTACAGCACTGCTCGACCGACTGGTACCACTTTCTCTCAGAATGAGAGGTAAGTATACTTTAAGGCTCTTCTCTGTTCTGGCACCGAGGTGGTAGAATGAACCTCCCCTAGATGTCCGTACAGCAGAGTCCCTGACTATCTTCAGGCGACGATTGAAAACCTACCTCTTCCTGGAAAAATTAAATTAGCACTTCCAAGTTTGCTTTGTAGAATTCAAGAGTTATATTTATATTAAGTTTGTAATCTTGTGTACCAGTGTAGATTTATTAATTGTTAGAGACTCAAAGCACTTTTGTACGTTGCTCTGGATAAGGACGTCTGCTAAATGCCGTAAATGTAAATGTACATATTGTACATGGTCATGCAAAAAACAAAAAGGACAACCCTTCTTCAATTCTGTTTTATTTATCAAGCCGCAATTAACAGCTGTCCTCACTATTTATAAAATACACTATGAAGTTATTTTAACTGAAACAGTAAACCAACATTCATCAACAATAAACTTCACTTTATATCAAAATATTCTTAATGGCAAATGTGAAGTCATCTGTTAAGCAGCTTAAGATGTGTCAAATTTGGGTCATGTAATAGGACAACGATTCTAAACACTTCACCTGATTGACAAAATAATGAAAATAAATTCAAGGTGTTAGAATGCCCAAATCAAAGTCTAGATCCCTACCACACAGAGATGCTGTGGTAGGATTTTAAGATCTCTTTAACCAAAATATCTCCAAAATGATGCAAGTGATTGGCTTCAAATAAATGTTTAAATCCCCAGATATATTGGCAGACCTACATTATACAGTATATGCATGTTTGATTGGTTAAAACACTGGCTTAGGTCCCTGAACAATACCTATGGAATATTGTACCCAGCCAAGCTGCATCTGACTACATGTCCACATGTTTGAATCGCCCAGAGATGCAGAGAATTTTGTTTAGGGCATACAGCACACAGGTGATTAGAGCTAAAGTGTAACTTTCTACTCTACAATAATAATAGTTTTGACCCTTTTAATGTTTAATTATATGTTTTCTTGTAGGTGGTCAATTACAGGAGGTTAAAATTTAAGGCTAGATTACAAGCCAAAAGACTTACAAGGAGAACATCTCACTGGATGAATGGGCGGTAATATGTTCAAAGGCACAACTATCAACCCCGGACTGAGACTGATATAATACAGTTGGATAATGTAAATGTAATGCCTCTGGATGGTGTTCTTTTTGATTGGAGGCCACTCTGTGCAGCTGGGGATGGTTTCACATCAAATGCCTGGGGATCCATTGAAATACAGAGTAAGAACAGGAGCTTTGAGGATTTGCATTTGGACTGTAGTTAATGTCAACAGTCTGCTACAATGACACAGGACTACAGTTTGCATCCAATCACCATCACTGCACACCTAAAAATCATTTATCTGTAATAAATGGATATTTGTTGCAACCCAGATGAGGATGGGTTCTCAAGGTTTCTTCCTTATGTTATCTCTGAGAGTTTTTCCTTGCCTAGTCGTCACCAGATTGCTCATCAGGGACAAACTTACACATATAGATTGAATAAGAATGTTCTTTATCACCGCATTATCTGTGTAAAGCTGCATTAAGACAATGTTCATTGTTAAATGCACTATACAAATAAAACTTTATTAAAATGAAATTGAACAGTGCAGAATGTGCAGAGATTCAAATTTTTTTTTTTTTAAATTGCCTAATCTCCTCATATATATCGTTTAAACTTCTTCTTCCCTAGTACCAATAAGACCTAACTCTATATATTAAACATTTTACTGACAACTGTTCTCCCACAAACAGAGGAAGGAAATTGGTAGACTTGTGTATTATAAGCTAGACAATTGATTGTCATACACTGGAAGAATTTAGGGCATACACTTTACTATATCAAGCTTAGCTCGACAGTTATTCCTCACTGTAGACTCCACATTTTCCTCATTATCTTCTTCTTCTTTCGGCTGCTCCCATCAGGGGTCGCCACAGCGGATCATCCGTCTCCATACCACCCTGTCCTCTACATCTGCCTCTTTCACACCAACTACCTGCATGTCTTCCCTCACCACATCCATGAACCTCCTCCTTGGCCTTCCTCTTTTCCTCCTACCTGGTGGCTCCATCCTCAGCATTCTTCTACCAATATAACTCATGTCCCTCCTCTGCACATGTCCAAACCATCTCAATCTCGCCTCCCTCACCTTGTCACCAAAATATCCTACATGGGCTGTCCCTCTAATAAACTCATTTCTAATCTTGTCCATCCTCGTCACTCCCAATGAAAACCTTAACATCTTCAGCTCTGCTACCTCCAGCTCCGCCTCCTGTCTTTTACTCAATGCCACTGTCTCTAATCCATACAACATCGCAGGTCTCACCACAGTCCTATAAACTTTCCCTTTCATTCTTGCAGATACCCTACTATCACAAATCACTCCTGTCACTATTATCCAACCAATCCACCCTGCCTGCACTCTTTTCTTCACTTCTCTAACACACTCTCCATTACTTTGCACTGTTGACCCCAGGTACCTGAACTCCTCCACCTTCTCCACCTCTTCTCCCTGTAACCGCACCACTCCACTGCCCTCCCTCTCATTCACACACATGTACTCTGTCTTACTCCTACTGACTTTCATTCCCCTTCTCTCCAGCGCATATCTCCACCTCTCCAGGCTCTTCTCAACCTTCTCACTACTTTCACCACAAATCACAATATCATCTGCAAACATCATAGTCCAGGGAGACTCCTGTCTGGCCTCGTCCGTCAACCTGTCCATCACCACTGCAAACAGGAAAGGGCTTAGGGCCGATCCTTGATGCAGTCCAACCTTCACCCTGAACCAGTCTGTCTTTCCTACTGCACACTTCACTGCTGTCACACTGTCCTCATTCATGTCCTGCACCACCCTCACATACTTCTCTGACACTCCTGACTTCCTCATACAATACCACAACTCCTCTCTCGGCACCCTGTCATACGCTTTCTCTAAATCCACAAATACACAATGCAATTCCTTCTGTCCTTCTCTATACTTCTCCATCAACTTTCTCAAAGCAAATAAGGCATCTGTGGTGCTCTTCCTCGGCATGAAACCATACTGTTGCTCACAGATGGTCACCTCTTCTCTCAGCCTGGCTTCCACTACTCTTTCCTATAACTTCATGGTGTGACTGATCAACTTAATTCCCCTGTAGTTACTGCAGGTCTGCACATCTCCCTTATGCTTAAAGATCGGTACCAGCACACTCCTTCTCCATTCCTCAGGCATCCTCTCACCTTCCAGAATCCTGTTAAATAATCTGGTTAAAAACTCTGCCATCTCTCCTAAACATATCCACGCTTCTACCGGTATGTCATCTGGTCCAACCGACTTTCCACTCTTCAGCCTCTTAATCGCTGCTCTCACTTCCTCCTTACTAATCCTATCCACATCTTGCTTTACTAACTCCACATCATCCAACCTTCTCTCTCTCTGATTTTCCTCATTCATCAGCCACTCAAAATACTCCCTCCACCTTCTCAACACACTCTCCTCACTAGTCAACACATTTCCATCTCCATCCTTTATTGCTCTAACTTGCAGTACATCTTTCCCAGCTCGGTCCCTCTGTCTGGCCAATCGGTACAAATCCTTTTCTCCTCCCTTAGTGTCCAACCTCTCATACAGCTCCTCATATGCCTTTTCCTTGGCTTTCGACACATCCCTCTTTACCTGCTGCCGCATCTCCTTGTACTCCTGCCTACTTTTCTCATCACTCTATCGATCCCACTTCTGTTTTGCCAACCTCTTTCTCGTTATGCTTTCCTGCACTTCCTCATTCCACCACCACGTCTCTTTTTCTTCCTTTCGTTTTCCAGATTTCACACTAAGTACTTTTCTAGCTGCCATCCTCATCACTCCTGCAGTAGTTGCCCAATCATCCAACACCTCTTCACCACCACTGAGCCCCTGTCCTCACTCTCCTCCTGTTCTTCTTTGCCTCCAAAACCATCCTACAGACCACCATCCGATGCTGTCTAGCTACACTGTCCCCTGCCAACACCTTACAGTCTCCAATCTCCTTCAGGTTGCATCTCCTGCATAGAACATAGTCCACCTGTGTGCACCTTTCTCCACTCTTATACGTCACCCTATGATCCACCTTCTTCTTAAAATAAGTGTTCACCACTGCCATTTCCATCCTTTTAGCAAAATCCACCACCATCTGCCCTTCCACATTCCTCTCCTTAAGGCCATACCTACCCATCACCTCCTCATCACCTCTGTTCCCTTCACCTACATGCCCATTAAAGTCTGCCCCAATCACCAATCGTTCTTTCCTAGGTACACCATCTACCACTTCATCTAATTCACTCCAGAATCTTTCCTTCTCCTCCATCTCACAGCCGACTTGTGGAGCATAGGCACTGATGACATTTATCATCATCCCTTCAACTTCCAGCTTCACTATCATCACCCTATCAGTAACTCTCTTCATCTCCACTACACTCTTACTCTACTCTTCCTTCAGAATCACCCCTACACCATTTCTCTTTCCATCCACACCATGATAGAACAGTTTAAACCCACCTCCAATGTTCCTGGCCTTACTCCCTTTCCACTTGGTCTCCTGAACACACAACATATCTACCTTTCTCCTCTCCATCATATCAGCTATCTCTCTCCCTTTACCAGTCATAGTACCAACATTTAAAGTACCAACCCGAACCTCCACTCTCCTACACTTCTCCTTTTCCTGCTGTCTCTGTAGACGTCTTCCTCCTCTCCTTTTCCTCCTTCGGCCAACAGTAGCCCAATTTCCACCGGTACCCTGACGGCTAACGATACCTGTGGCGGTCGTTGTTAACCCGGGCCTCGACCGATCCAGTATGAAATTCTTATTTGTGATCCACATATTTGATTTGGCACGTTTTACGCTGGATGCCCTTCCTAACGCAACCCTCCCCATTTACCCGGGCTTGGGACCGGCACTAAGAGTGCACTGGCTTGTGCCTCCCTAATAGCTGGGTTACACATTTTCCTCATTATAGATTAGTTAAATTCCACAGTGTTGTGCTTGTTTTCTTTTTTTTTTTTTTCTTTTTTATTTATAATTTATATTTATATTACTATATTATTATTATTATTATTTTTATATATATATATATATATATATATATATATATATATATATATATAT
>JAAIIK010021043.1:0-10515 GCA_014706435.1 Silurus glanis
ACCACCACAACTACCAACACCACTACAAACACCACCAAAACCAACACTACTACTAATGCCATCACCACCACCAACACACCACCATTATAAACACCACCACCACCAACCCCACCAAAACCAACACCACTACCAACACCAACATCACCAAACCCAGCACCTCCACCAACACAATACCATCAACACCACCAATTCCACTACCAACACCACCAGCACCAACATCACCACCAACACTACCACCCCACTTACATTATCTCTTTCTTACTCTCTTTCTCTAGTGTTTGTGTTTTTGAGTTTTTAATGTTCCTGCCCTTCAGAAGACCTCCTTGTATAGCGGAACTGGCTTTACCTCCTTAATCCTTTGCTTCTTCCATTTCTCTCCTCCATTTATTTACTCTCCAACTTTCTCTATCTTGCTTTGCCTCAGCTCAAGTGCAAGTGTGCCAACAATCCCTGCAACACCCAGCCAGCAGATTAGAACAGGATGTAGACTTTTAGTCAAGTACGAAACAAGCTGAAATTGCTAAATGGAATTCAGCCTGCAGCCATATGTGTGTGTGTGTGTGTGTGTGTGTGTGTGTGTGTGTGTGTGTGTTTGTGTGTGTATACAGCTCCCAAGAGATCACATGTTTGGAACCAGACCATACGCTGGCTGCTAAATCTAAGCTATCAACTCACAAATCTCTCTTTGTCTTATATCTTACACACACCAAAACACGTTTCTTTGTTCAGTTTGCTGTAAACAAAAACATTTCAATAAATTTTACCATCTGCCCAAAAGATTTATTTCTCAAATTGAATTTTCAGTGATAACCTGGGGAGTGACAGCAGAATCAGCTAATTAGGTTTCAAGTTTCATTTTGATAGCTATCAAATTAATATATAGTTAGCAAAATTAATCTGAAGTAAACTAGCTTACCATTTAGTTTTCTAGCTAGCAAATCAATGTAACATAACCTTTCCTACTATTAGCTATAGCTAGCAAATTAATCTGAATTACCCTAAATGATCTATCTATCTATCTATCTATCTATCTATCTATCTATCTATCTGTCTGTCTGTCTGTCTGTCTGTCTGTCCGTCTGTCCGTCCATCCATCCATCCATCCATCCATCCATCCATCCATCCATCCATCGAACCAAAGTACAAGGACAAATATTATTCATTATTATTCAATTCATTAACAACTCCCCATATTTATTATTTAGAAAGAATTCATGACTTTTAGTCCACATTAGTGGTGTATAAGACCACATGCAGTAGAGCATCTTCAAGCAGCTTTCAAAAAAATATTAAATATTGAAGGAATTTGACAATTAGGCAAAAATCTTATTGCTGGAAGGATTGTCCCCCTTGATGAAAAAAATGTCCCACTATTTCTGGTGGAATGTTCGATTGTTTTGTACTTAGACAGTTTTTTAGACATAAATTTATGTGACTTGCAATTTTATTCCAAAATCGGTTGTGTTTTCCACCACTGAAATGAAAAAATAAATCACACAACCTGGGCATGGGCGGCCCACAGGATCCGTCTTCTTAGTCTAAAGCACATTTTTTCCTCTATATGTGTTTGTGTATAAGATTGATTTCACCTGTCAGAGATGCTGATTTTTTTTATTGCACTTCTGTTTATGCGTCGGGGGCAAAGTCTTCGTTTGGGCAACGTGTATGTTCTCGAACATGATGATTTGCCTGAAACTGCCTGAACCAGTGCTCTTTATTGTGCTCGATGTCCCTGTCTGTCTGCTGTTTATCTGTTTACTCAGTCTCAATCTGTCATTCCTCAATGTTTTGCCTCTACCTGGTATTAATAGCTCTTGATTGATATGTAATGACATAACCACCTGGCTTACACTAGAGACGGAACTAACACATTCACACGCTCTCTCTCTCTCTCTCTCTCTCTCTCTCTCTCTCTCTCTCTCACATATGCTTTTTTGCTCCCACTCATAAATGCCCCCGTTCACACAATCCCCCCCTCCCAGCACACAATAAACACACACTTTCCCACGCAGCTAAACCAAGCCACATCCATATCGAGCATCCTGCTGACAGTTCCTCTCCGCTCGTCTACCTTTCTGAACTTTTACGGTCACTCATTTTACTCAGAGTTGGATGTGTTTAATGTGGAGACGGCCCCCCGACACCATCTCAACACCCCCAAACACCTGCCACCCCCGACTTGTGATCTTCACACCAACTCAGCCTCTCTAAATTTAGCGTGCGCCGTTGGATTAGTCACGATATTTTTAAACCAACTCTCGGCGAAAATGGACATTCAGGATATCGCTGATTCTGATCGGGCATTTTATTATAATTGGCCAGAACAGTGGCTCTGACAGTATTGCAGGATATTTCACAGGTTTATCAGAATTCTCAGAGGTTCTAAAAAGTCCCCTTTATTGAATTAGCATTTCTGCCTTTCAGTGTATGTTTTAAAGGCAGAAATGCTAATTAACTGAAGGGGACTTTTTCTTGGTGACCCTTTGACTTGTAATTTTATGTATAGAAATGATGAAGGCGTGTTTTCTTGCCCTTTGCTTGGCAAACATTTAAATGAATTACCACTGTCATCTGTCTGCCATATAGCAGCATGCTTTAGGGTTTTGGTCAAGTTTTTTTCCTAACATTTTTGGAAGGAGGTTCCAGTCTCAGAAACTGTAAAATTTTCCAATAGAGGACGATCGATAGTAGATTTTACCCATACCGATAGCTAGGTTGGATCGTACTTGCCGATAACTGATTAAGTTACATTTTATTATGTAAAATAGTATTTGACTTTATTACAAACAAAAAAAGGAGTAATGAATCGTGAAAATGTGCTGAATGTAATAAATAATATTCTATTAATTAATAAATATAATATATAATTAATAAATTATGAATAATCTATATAATATAGCGCTCTCCGTGCAGCATGCTGTTCCACATGTAAAAACAAACAGCACGTGGTGTCAGTGATTCACCTCTAGAGGCCGCTCTTGTAATGATAGCGGACCGGAAGCCAGCGGACCGGATCATTTTTCGCGTCGATTTTTGCCGATAGCAGATAGTTTCAGAGATCAACTACCGGTGCTGATTAATCAGCAAAACCGGTTGAGCTCCATTTTCCAACACCTGAAAGGCTCCAGGATGTCTTCATGGGGTGTTTTGTTTTTTGTTGTGTTTTTTTAATATGACAAGCTGCATTTTTCACCTTGTTGTTTAATAGCTCGTGTTAGAACAAGAAGGAACCTTTTAAAACCAAATTGAACCTTCAATACAAATCATAATGCTGTAGTGTAAAAGGAATAAAACGCTCTGGGACATCTGTATAGCAAAATATAGCAAATCTGTATAGTGAACCCTACTTTGCATTAAAGCCGTGTTCTTTTTAGATTGCTGTTGGAAAAGAAATTTAAAGTTATTGGCAGTTCACAAACAGGAACACGGTTGTATTTAAAGACCAAGTTTCTGATACATTAAGACTTGACACCACACACACACACACACACACACACACACACACACAAACACACACAAACACACACAGATATAATAATTACAGTAAAATACATGGGAAAAAGTGCTGTGCTACATGCTGTTTTTATTCAGATCCCTACAATTAGCTGTGCTGCGTATTGTATGTGCGTGTTTGTGTGTGTGTGTGTCTCTATGTGTGTGTCTCTGTGTGTGTATGTTAACAGGACTGTAGCGAGGTATCGTATCAGGGAACAGCTGTGTTTGTTTGCTCTGCTTGAGAGCGTGTGAGAATCACAGTCCTATTGCAGACGCTCTGTATACACACACACACATACACACACACACACACACACAGTCTGTGAGTGGTGAGAATACATACAGTACTGATGCAGATTGCGGAACTGTGTGTGGTTCTGTGTAACCTTGAGTTCCAAGCATTCCCACAGTGCACAGTACACACTGCTTATTTTGGGAAGCTGAAGGGCACTTTGACATCACTTGTCATTTCAGTAATAATCTAACCTTAAATTTCAAAGAATGCTAATAAAGGGTGTTTTGTGTATGTGTGAAAAAAAAAGTTGCCTGGTTTGGTTTGAGAATGAACAAACCTATTTTACTTATAGTGTAAGTTCTGCTGTATGCATCGCTTCTTGTTTTTCAATCTTCGAACTACTTTTAGTGGGTTTTATTTATGCTTCATTAGCTCCTAGTAAAATGACTCATAACCCATGAACCACTGAAATGTCTTGCACCACATTACTTGAGAGTATGTTTGAAATATTACAGTATGTTCAGCTGCACCTGATTTAATCAAATGGTGCAGGATTATTATTAGTACCTAGAAAAATGATGACTATGGTAGGGGCCAGGACATCTCTCTCTCTCTCTCTCTCTCTCTCTCTCTCTTTTTATCTGTAAAAAGAGTGCGTGAGAGTCAGAGAGAGAATGCAAGAGCGAGAGTGCTCCTGGGATTCTCCGAGTTCAAGTTTGCCAAACGTATTTCATTTTCCCCACTGAGGTTTGCCTTTGGCCAGTGTGTGGGATTTTTGCTGTCGATTTGTGCCTTACAGTGTTTCTCTCCTTTTGTTTTAAAGTTTTTACAAAAGTCTGTAAAAGATCAAATGGCTGATACAAATGTATACATATTCACATTACTATGCATATAAGGAAGTGAGTAACTCATATTAGCATTTTATTTGAGGGTTGTTTGTCTACATTCAGGAAAAGATCATAAATGATATTGTAGAGAGATGGATCATTTTTCCCCTCAATAATTGTCCTTGAAATAAGCAGTTAAGAAGTCATTCATGTCCGGTAATAGAATTCTGAAGGAAACAGTTCTGAGAGACTATGGATTTGATTTGAGTTGACTTGTGTTGAGTTTGGTTCCTCAGATACAGGAGACACTGAATTTATTAAAGGTACCGTAGGAGCCAAGCATGGGGGAATGTACAATAAAATGTTGTGTAAAAGTGAAAAAGTGTCAGACATGTCTTCTGGACTGCTTAGTAGGTGGGTTAGGCCAAAGACAACCTACAACCTCACTGGGACAGTTGATATGTTTGGTAAGGATACTGCCTGGCTGTTTGGACAACCTGTGAAACCAGCAGTAAGACCCTAGTTTTGGAAGCCATATTGGGACCGCATGTATTACTCTGTCCTAGCAGCCTGTTCTAAAAATCCTCACCCAACAATGTGTTGACCAGGCGCTGGTGAAAAAGTGGCATTTTACGGTGCTCGTCAATCATTGCAGGGCCTAAAGATACGCAAATCAGCGAGTTTTACCTACTGTGGGATTTCAAAAAGATTCTCCTGTAGCATCACATACCTCCAAAATATATGCAATATCACTTGAGTAAATCTTACTGGTGTAACTTTTAATAAAATTGGTTTGTTCATGTGCAGAGGAGGGACATGGGATATATCGGTAGAAGAATGCTGAGGATGGAGCCGCCAGGCAGGAGGAAAAAAGTAAAAGGACAAAGAGGAGGTTTATGGATGTGGTGAGGGAAGACATGCAGGTAGTTATTTTGAAAGAGTCAGATCAAGAGAACATCCTTATTCGTGACCATGCTCTCAAAACTGAAATTTCATCCGCTGAAGCCAATCCTTTTTGTGGCTGGCAATTTTAATAAATCATAATACTAATATTGATACTTATCTCTTGAAAACATTTTAATTGAAAGTTTTGGGGGTGAATAAAACGATGATTTACGCATAATAGTAAAAAAAAAAAAAAAGGGAGAGATTTTTGGCGCTACCTACTCGTGTAATTGTAAATGTGACTGTCCTACTTAACTGCTTGCCAGTTTAGTGAACAAATCTTTTTAGTGAAAAGAATCAACAGGAATCGAGTCACTGTGATTAATTTAAACTACCAGCTAATATGAACAGTATTTCATTTACCCTAAACCTACCTGCTGACAACTGAGAAAAATCTGAAAAGTTCAATGAATTGTGTGTGAGATAAAGAACCTATTATGGCACACAAGGTACAAAGTAAAACACAAATCTAGAGTGCACTGACTAAGTATTTATCCCCTAGATCTCTAAACCATTTTATAATAATATAGTCTGAATGTATGAAACTGAAATTGATTTTAATGTTTATATTATGTTTTTTTTGGTGCAGAAACCCAGCAAAGAGATGCATGATGGTGGTGGCATCACTATGACTTTACCATTGGCATCCTGGTTGCTTCACTGTTTAGTTTTATTTGTAAATAAGCACTTGACCAAAAAAAAGAAAAGAAAATTTGTTAGGATATTTTTACCCTTACAGACATTTGAGTTACTGAGCTTCAACCCAACCAAAAATAAGCCACATGGGCACTTAATTTTCTTTTGAAGTACGGTGTTGAAACAGCAGCTGTTTGCAGCTGTAACATATTTAACATTTACAGTCATTTCATTGATCAGAACTTTTAAGTCAGATGTGAGTAAGTACAGATGTGACCATTATTCAGCTGTTTTTAATATTAAAGTTTCAGTATTTTTTATGAGGTAACATCAAATATTGTGTGGAACCACTGAACTCTTAACAAGTTAGGCCTGTTTTTTTCCTCCATTTTTTGATCCAGAATGGAAGAAGTAGGCATTAGCTTAATGGAGGGGTACGTTTGAGGAGTCTTGATGTTTTATATGTATTTGATAACAGACTTGATTGCTGGTAGGAGAATGCTTTCCTTACCTGTAAATCTGGTAATAAACTAGAGGCAAACAGAACAGTTGCACCAAATCTACTACATTGTGATTTTGTGTTTTTGTAATTCTGTACATATACTACTGTATATGGACGAAGGGACATCTTGACATCTTGAGGAACACCTGACATTTTCAGCCATATGAGGTTCTTTCACATACTGTTACCACAAATTCATAGGCACGCAATTGTATAGGATGTCTTTTGATTTGGTAGTATGAAATTCTCCTTTCACTTGAAATAGGAGACCCAAATCTGTTCCATCATCACCATGCCCCTGTACACATTATCAGCTCCATTAAGATGTGCTTTACATGGGTTGCAGAGGAAGATCATGAGTGGTCTGTGATAGAGTACTCACCGCAACTCTACTGAACACCTTTGGGATGAATTGGAATGCTGACTGCACCCCAATCCTCCTCACCCTTCAGTATATGAGTACCCGACTTTACTTACATCCTTGTAGCTGCATTGGCCCAAATCTCCAAAATCACTCCAAAATCTAGTGGAACATCTTCCCAGAAAAGTGGAGGTTATTAGAACAGCAAATAGGGACTACATGTGCAATAAGACGTTCAAAAATTACCTAGAATCATCTGGTCAGGTGTCCACAAGCATTTGCCTGTATTTTGTATATCTAGGTATATGTGCTATCATGTGTTGCAGATCTTCATCTCCACAATTGAATTGTTTAAATTGGAGCATTTCATGTGCTCAGACTTTCTATCAAAAGAAATATAGGATTTGTCCACCAATAAACACTTCTTGCAATTGTTTTTAAGCCGCTAGGTTGTAACTAAAGCATGATGTGTATTAATCCTGCTCGTTATATCCTGAAACTTTGTAAGTGGAATATATGTTGACTTACACTGACCCCTAGTGGAAGATCCTAAGCATCCCTGCTTTTTGATAGTAAAACCGTCTAAAATAGTTTAACGCAATTGTGGTGCCACCTAATGGAACCAGACAGTGTTAACGACAAGTAATAGCTTTATTTTTATTGTATTTATTTAATTTTATTGTAACTAATAAATATTGTAAATATCTTTATTTAAAATATTGTGTTCAGGTTTAGTTAGTTTTTCGATCAAACTAAGTTAGCTACTTAGCAGTTTTACTGCTTTTTACCTGACGGCAGACGCTACTCATTTTGCTAATCAGTTAGTATCATCTTCCGCTGGATTCTGGGACGTGCAGGATCAGGAAATGAACATGCTGATTGGGGCTGCAAAGAAAGCAATAAATCTGTAAATAAAATTGTGTTTAATTCTTTTTAAATTCTTAGACCTTAAGCTTACTGTCAAGCAATACATGTTAAACAGGTTGCAAGAAGAATGGGACACAAGTGACAGGCAATTTACCCTAAAACTTCCAACAGATTCTCAGTCTCAGTTGTGTGTCTGCAGTAATGGCCATGTTAGGGAAGTTAGATTGTCAAGGCATAGTTGTGTCAGTGGAATGACCTTGGCTAGAAAATATTAACTTGTTGGGTTCAGGGATACTTGTACCGCACTGTCAGGAACCAGTGAGCCGTGTCATACTTTTTTATTCTAGTCATGATAAAAAAAAAAAAATGATCATGGTTGTAAGCTATTTCAATTCTATTAAGTATTCAGACCCTTTACTCAGTACTTAATTAAAGCACCTTTAGCAAAAATTACAGCCTTGAGTCTGATGCAAAAAGATTTGCACACCTGGATTGTGAGGATTTTATGCTATTTTTCATGGCAAATCCTCTCAAGCTGGGTCAGGCTGGATGGGGACCATCAGAGGAAAGCCACTTTTGGGTGCATCTACCAACTTTGCCATAAAGCCCACATTGGTAGAAGGCTACAGCGATGGTTGCCCTTTTGGAACTTTGTCCATCTCCACACATGATCTCCGGAGGTCAGTCAGAGTGGCCGTCGGTTTCTTGGTCACCTCTCTTACTAAGCCCCTTCTCACCGATTCCACAGTTTTCCTGGGTGACCAGTTCTTGGAGATTCCTGGTTGTGCCACACTTTTTCCATTTGAGAATTACGGAGGCCCCTGTGCTCTTGGGAATCTTCAGTGCAGCAGCCTTTCCCAGATATGTGCCTTCCAATTCCAAACTTCCGCATGGCTTGAATTTTGCTCTGATGTGCATTGTCAGCATTGAATCCTTCTATAGAAAGGTCTAATCAATAAACCTTTCCACAGGTAGGCTCCAGTCAAAGTGTAGAAACATCTCAGCAATGATCAAGACAACTTGAGCTAATTTCCGAGGCATTGGTGCAAAGGGTATGAATACTTATGTATGTGAGATATTTCCGTTTTTTCCATTTAAAAAACGTACAGACATTTCTTAAATTCTGTTTTCACTTTGTCAGTGTGGGGTTTAATTAGAAAAATAAATCAGTAGTATCAGGTTGCAGTATCATCAATTTTGTTATGCAACATAACAAAATTGGAAAATAGTGGGGCTGAATCTATTCTAAATGCACTGTATGTCAATACAGTATATTTTTTCAAAATCATGATCTATTTGTAGAATCTTTTGAACCATAATGACTATTTGACATTTCCATTATATGCCATGATCCATTTATCATCTGACCCCAAAACCAAAGATTTGAACCAAGCGTATTCATTCGAATTTGGCAAAATTTCTTGTTGTAGGCAGCTAATAAAACACCTTATCATTGATATGTTGTTTTCATTTGCTTGGGCCAAATGTATTGTTGTCAATCAATACCTTTTTTTTTTGTGCACCAAAACATAAATATAAATACATCAGATAAATATTAAGATTGCAAAACATAACTCACAACTATCAATGGGGGGAAAAGATACAAATGTACTTTATTTAATTACTTATTGATGACAAAGTTCACATAATCATACTTTAAATAATCCACTTCATGGTTCTGGACTGAAACAAGTCATACTTTCAGTAGATATCTGTGGACATTACACTCCTGTGCTTTGCTAGTGTTGTTTCTTTAGTTTCCAATCTGTTTTGACTTGACCTGTTAGACCTGTTCAAACTTTTTAAGTTCTTCAAACCCGCAATTAACAGGGTGAGCCTGGTTTGTGAACGTCATTCCAAAAAGACACCATCTGAACGGGAGTGTACGTAACCACTGCAATAAGTTGGGAAATGTTGCACCGGTCGTACAGTTTGGGAGGGATGAACACGAACTGCTCAGGTTTTGGGGGGTTTACAGGAGCGATGTTGAGCAATTCAAGACATATGCCAATATACACATCGTCTTTTCGAATTGGTTTAATTTCCTTTGATGCCATCAAAATCTTTGCTGGCATGTCCATGGACATTATGTAGCACTTTCCCAAAGGGTATACGGTTATTGTTTCGGAATTGCTGTTCTGCAACTGGCCAGTTAAGTAGTTTCGATGAGGGATGTCAAGGCTAAACAGCATACTCATTAGACCTCGAATGTTCAGCAGAATGTCCTTGTCGACTTTCACAGCAAAATGCGCCTGGGGACAGCGATCTCTCAGCCATTCCAACATCACCATAATTTTAATCGTTGCATTCTTGCTGGAGTCTATGAAGTTGCTCTGTAGCATATCCTGGTGCCGGACATTCTCCTGGTGTATGCGGGCCTGCTGCAGTTCTGCATTTTTATCACTCGGTAAGCCCAGTAGAAACAGAACCATAGCGTATCGTTCTCGAACGAGCTTCTCATTCCCCCATGTGTTCCTTATGGAATCCCGTTCCATCACTTCGTTAGGGGCCACTGGAACAATGACCACCAGAAAAGGATTATGTTGGCACTTTTGTGGTTGGTCCACTATGAAGCGATATTTATAAGGGTAGGCCACGTGGGGGGGAATCTCGATTTGGATGCTTTCCTTTCACATACTCTTCCATA
>JAAIIK010021047.1:8144-21034 GCA_014706435.1 Silurus glanis
AGACAGACAGATAGACAGACAGACAGACAGACAGACAGACACAATGTGTTGAGTGTCTCAGAATGGGCTGTTTAAGAGTGAATTTATTTTCTCACATGATGACGCTTAATGACTTGTTCCCTATCAACCCTAAATGATCTCTTCCTCTACGTTATTAAAGCAGCTCACGCCAGCAAGCACATTTGCATATCCCTGACCGTTTGTGAACCTTCGCTTCAAGCTAGCGACGATTATTTCATCTCAAAAATCATATCATATGGAGACTCATTTGAGTGGCATCGATTTGGCGAATAACGAGTGTTTGCAAGTGCGGCCATGGCGTAAGAAGCGGGATAAGCAAATCTGAAAACATCAATTAGGCGCCATGATCCAAGTATCCATAATGCCCCGGTTTTGTTCTTTATCTAATAAAGCTTCTGTGTGCCACTCCATTCTTTCATTTCCTCTGGCAGATTGCTCGTTGTAATGGTGAGCGCTCACTGACGGCCATGCAGTCATGGGCGCTATAATGGAAAATGCACAAGCAATCCCTTGCTACCTTAATTAATTCAGAGGATATTTTTGAGTCAGACCTGACAGTGAAATATATTTCTTTATATGTGTGTGTGTGTTAGCACCTATGTTCTCTTCTCCATGATGAGGCTCTATGGGTCCTCGGCGAGGGGCAGATCGTCCCCGGCCATTCATTTTCTCCTGGCCGTGCCGTCTAATGACTTCGAGGTACACTCATATACGTTATTGCTCAGGGGCTCTGTCACTCATTAATCATGTGACCTTCTGGGGCGGGCTTAATGACCTTGCACGGGGAGATCAGCTGGAGATGGTTGGAGCTTGGGAATTAAATTGTTTCTGGAAGTGGCCACGGTCAGGGCAGCCAATTTATACCACTGCCTCCGCACTGAGGCCCTCTCTTCACTTCTTTCTTCTCTTCTCCTTTCCTCTCCTCTCCTCTCCCTCCTCTTCTAACCTCCACCCGGCTGTCCGGACCCCATCCACACACTGTTACCCTATCAAGAGTGCTCCACAAAGTTCCTCTTACACGGGATCAGTGATAAATTGGATGGCATCGCAATTTTTTTACAGGGATCACAAGAATCACTGGTCCCTCCCACTTCAGGGACTTCAGAAGTAATTGTACAATTGACTGCACAGCTGTTACTGGGCCAGATGTGCCATGGAATTCTTAACTTCAGTCACAATGAACAATTTAGGGCAACAGTTTTTTTTTTTTTTTTTTTTTTTTTTTTTTTTGCATCTGGAGTCTTCAGTTGTTAATAATAAAATTGCTAGAACCCATAAAGGGGAACATGACGGAATAAGTCTCCAGTACGAGCACTGGTAATGCTTTAAAGACTTCTTTGGTTTCTCTACGGTTATGGGACAAGCTTTGTTTGTCTTATTAATTTCCAGACATGGGACCTAATATCATATTTGCTGTAATGCAACAGGAAACTTGTTTTTTTAGATGCTCTATGACTTTAAAAAGGATAAGAAATTATGACCAGACATCCTTTAGAAAATATGGAAAGTTACTTGTTGACAGTATTATAGCATTGTATCAAAACAACACACTGTTGATTTATTTCCTGTGACAGCACTCGTGTTGTTTATTTTCATATTAACTTTTTACTTAGTCTCTCTCACCTAGTATCTCTCTCAGAGAGACTTTCACATAATTTAGATACAAATTTCAATCAATCAATTAAAATCAAATGAAAGTCTTTTTTCTTTCCACAATTCACTGCACCAGATCACCTTGTGTTTATATAAGCTATGACAGAAACCTGGTTTCTCACCATGTATCTCCATTTAACATTATTCCTTTTGTTGGGTGCCATTACTTTTTCCTTAATCGAGTAGCTAGTGTTATTTTATGTTTTCATTTATGGATTTGTTTTTGGTCAAAGACTTTAAAGTCAATTGCTTATTGAAATCAAAGTGAGATTAATTTATCGTATCTTAAATCACAGACCATAATATGATTTAAAGTTAATCGGTTAATCAACATTCTGATTAGGATATTCATATCTGTCATAAGATACATACATTTTTTTTCGAAAACCAAATGTATTTTTTTTTTTTTATGAAACATTCCCCGTGTAAACAGTCCTTAGAACGATTTAAAAAATGAATTCCACATGGAAATTATTGAGGCCCAGTGAATAACTAGCACTGCTAGAAACTGCTGCAAACTTCTAGAAACAACCATTTCTTAGTTCTTCAGACATTTCCCACATCTAGTGTTCTAAAGTAAAACCTCCTTCACCAGGTTCTACCAAGAATCGTTAACTTGATTTTATTTCATTAAAGGATCGTTCATGACGCTAGCATGTTTTCAGACTTTATTAAGCAAATCTATACGATCACTTCAGGCTTTTCTGTAATTCAAAATATCATTTCTTTGTGATAAGCAGCTGAGCAGTTCTGCAGGAGAAAGTGCTTAATTTCCTGCCGTTGCTCTCTCCCTCTACTCTATCTCTCCGTCTTCCTGCCTCACCTGTGTCTCATTTTCTTTCTTTCTTTGATCGATGACCACTTTGCAAGTGCTAGTGATTTTTTTCATTTGTTTCCTTCCACAAATGTCTCATGTACGGTCCTCTGTAGATGAATATCACCCCCCCCTTTATTTTACAGTGCACAAATCACAAATCTCAGAAAAATATTAAAAGCACAGAATTTGCCTTGAATAGGCTGCAGGGATTAGCGACACGCTCACAAAGTACGAAAAGAAAGACAAATCACTCCGAGGCATTTCTCAACACACTTCCCTCTTAGCCTATAGCGTTTCTAAACATTTTGCACCTTTTCATTTTTAGCCTTGTCCTTTAGCCTAAGGTATTTTCTTCATAACCGCAATAATTACCTCAAGCAATTATAATCCCGGCGCCTTTGAGATAAAGGTAAAGTTTATAGAGGGAAAAAAAATTGTGCCCCGGCATCGTGCCGTGCCGCAATCGTAGCATTAAAACGTGGGCTTTCTTCTTGGTGACATTAAAATGGAGGGATTTTGTTTATCCGTGCCTTTGTTTATTTAACATTTCGCTCAGCAGGGGGGGGGGGGTTTCAGATAGCTTGTTTTCAAGACGGTCCCTGCAGACAGCGAGCAAACACTCCACAGTTTCATCAAACAGAACAATGCTCAACTTTCCCCCTCCTCAGCGCCACGCAGCCAAATGCGCCTAAGCAACGGCGCAGCTGAGGATGATTGAAAACGATTGTCATAATTTTTTCAAGTCTGGAACAATACGAAAGGCGAGGATCTTCTCTTTCACTCTTTCTTTATTTCCCTCTCTATCTACCTCTCTCTCTCTCTTCCTCTATCTCTCTCTCTCTCCCCCTGTCTAAATCACATGAATGTGCCTCTTCGTGGGAAAAAAAATTGTGCACAAACAGGGACAAAGTCATTTCATTTGTGTAGTTTTTTTTTTTTTTTAGTTTTTTTGTTTTTTTTGGCAATAGTTTGCAGCTAATGAATGCAGCAGTGCATGAGGAAAAGAAGATGTGATCTCTTTACTGATCGCATCAGTGCATAGTTTTTTCGAAGGGAGATGAAAAAAAGTCATTGTAAGATTGATGAGAAAAGGAAGAAGCATCAGAGATTTCAAATGCAACGTGACGTTATTTACCCAAACCGCAACATCACACCACATCACAGCCCACATTCTGCAAATTTCTACACCTGCTTCCACGCATTAGAGGCACGTAAACAAAGTCATGCCAGGCCAGCAGTGTTGCTTGAGTTGCTGGAGAAGGATGGTTTTTTTTTATCAAGGGGAATGCTTTCTAAAAATCTGTATATAGATCATGTTGTTACAACACATCATATGAAATATAGGGTCTACTATAATACTTGGCACATGAGTCCATGAGGGTTACTTAACTCTTTATTGTACAGTAATCCCCCGTTCATCGTGGTGGTTACGTTCCAAAACCACCCGCGATAAACGAAAAACCGCAATAAACGGACGCCACCCCAAAATGTATATTTTATGTATACGGTACTGTACTGTATTTTTTTTTTTTACTTTATTTTTTGACATTTTACTTCATTTAATAATTAATAATTATATTTTTATTAATAAATGTAATTATTTGAACACAAGATTTAATAAAAACAATTCCCTATAAGTTTTTTGGTCTATCGTGCTATCCGCGAGAGATCAGGAAAATCATCCTATCAAATTACCGAGTGTGCAAAATTCGAACCGCGGTAAAGCGGTGGATTACTGTATTTGTGAACATTGTAGGTACGATTTCGGGATTCTGATGATTCTGGTTGATTCATTTTATTCTAAAATAAGTAAATCACAAGTTTATACACTATATGGACAAAAGTATATGATACCTGACTTGTTCAAGCAAATGTAATTCTTGGCAATCCAACACAATTTGGAGGCACACAATTGTATAAGGCGTCTTTGGATATGATATTTAATTTTACCTTTAATTGAAATAGGAGACCTAAACTTGTTCTAGCATGACGATACTAGTGTGCACAAAGCTAGCTCAATAAAGCTATGGTTTACATGGATCTTGTGCGGCCTGCTCTAGAGCTCTAACCGCAAACCTATTGAACACCTTTAGGATGAACTGGAAAGCTGACTGCACCCCAGACCTCCTCAACCTACAGTATAGCAGTACCTGACTTTACTAACACCCTTGTGGCTGAATGAGCACAAATCTCTCCAGAAGAGTGGAGGCTATTATAACACATTCTATATTAAATGTAGAATGTGCTCTACTGTATTTTTATTTGCTCAGTACTTGTAATCTGCGCAATTACAATAAAGTTTAACCCGATCTACCCTAAAAAGCACACACAAATCTTATGGTCAGGTGTCCACAAACTTTTGTCCATATACTGTATAAACTGCTTACCCTAAATTGTTATAGATTCTGTTGTAGCAGCTCATATGCAGGAAAGTGTACACCGGACACGGCATTAGTTACATCAAAATAATGAATAAAAGCGTGTGATGTTTTCTATAAGGAGTCTCCAGCATCAGAGCTTTGTAATAGTCAGAGGTAAAGCTGTTTAAAATTTTCAGGCATGTAAAATTAACTTTCAAATTAAGCTCGTTTTATTCATTCAAGAATGGCATCATATGTGTATCCATTTATACTTATCTTAGTTATGGAACATCTGCAAAACAAGTTGCTGCCTGTTCTTGCTTGTGTTATAGTCATACCATTTATAGTCTAACATTTGTTTCCTTATCAAACCCTCTTATTTCTCACTTTCATAGTTAATCAGACAGAGAAAAAAAAGCAAAAACACAAATTCCTCTGTCCTGAAGATGACGGAAAAGTTACAGATCTGCTTCGGACCGTTCCAAAGTGCTGACACTGGAGACTCCTTTTACACATGACAAACATTACCAGAAAGTTCACTGTATCGCAGATTGCACATTTTTATCAGTTTATGGGGCGCATTTGCCGTACAAGTTTCTATGAATGAGCGGTCACTATACAAATGACACTGTAGTGCACGATATAAATAGATTTGTAATGTGTTATGAATAAAGGATGCTGGATGAAGCCTTAATCCTGCAATAGTTTGAAAGTAGTAGTACATAGTAACCAGGTCACTGTCAGAGAGCCAGGTTTGTTTATTTCAGGGTCAAGTAGGCTGAGCTTCTCTGTCAGCTCAAAGCCAGATAAATAGAAGGAAAAATATAGAAAGAGCTAGAGAGAGAGAGAGAGAGAGAGAGAGAGAGAGAGAGAGAGAGAATGCTAAGGGGTGCAATACTGAAGAACAGAAGGTTCCTCTTTCGTTGCATTCCAAAGACTCCTCGATGTGCATGTCCATCTTCCTTTTTTTTCTTCTTTTTTTTTCTTTCTATTATTCTTTCTTTCTCTCTTTTCTCTCTCTTTTTTTCCCTTTTTCTTTTCCTATTCTCTCAGGTGAAGGCTTGATTAATATTTTCTGCTCTACCGTTACCATGGCGATGAGGACAGTGCATATGATACTTAATTGAATCTTTCCATTGCCTTTGTGACCATCCCTTGTGTCCGGACAATGAAAGGCTTCTGCTGACGACTCGAGGCGAGGCAAGGTGGCTCTACCCCTCTCTACCCCACTCAACCACCCCCCCCCCCTTTTTCTTTTTTTTTTTTTTTTTTTTTTTTGCTATCGCACTCTCTATATCCTGCACAAGGCTTTCTTTCATATTTAAGGGGCTTTTATGCAGTTATTCTTTTTCCTTTACTTTGAGTGCTATCTGCCACTGTTGTATGACAAGTAGCATCTCCTGGAAATGCACTTACTGTTTTTTGTTGTTGTTTTCTTTTGTTCTTTTGTGTCTGTCCGGTCTCCCGCTTTTTTCTTTTCCTGATTATGAGCTCCTCTCAGTGTTACACTAGGAGATTTCTATACCTTTATTTCATCTGTTCATTTCCATGGTTTTGTTTCTGCATATCATGCGAAAAGGAAGGATTCTGCTCTGGTTAGCGTTGTACAGAACGCTTGTTATCACCAGTTTCAGTCCCCTCTCCCTTCTTTCACCACAACACATTTCCATACTCAAATCAGTCTCAGGCACAGTTGTTAAATTGATTTCAAATGACTCTGATGATTCAAGTGGTGAAACAAAAAAGTCACGGCACGGGGCCAGGCACTGATACACAATGCGCACTGCTCCCATGGGCTGCCCTTTGCCGAGCAGGTGCTCTCATTAACGCCCTGCAAATTGGGGTTCTCTGAGAACAACGCACAAGTGGGAGTCTGGCACCCTGCTCCACTCACTGCACCTAATACACACGCATACACATACGTGCCAACCCGTGCTTTGTTCACGCTATCCTAATCCATGATAAGTGGGAGGCACGGGTTGAGGAGGAGGGAAAAAAAATGGACACTCATGTTCTCATGAAGAGAGAGCCAAAATGAAAGAGAAAGAGAGCGAGAGTCAATACAGTTCTGTTTCTTCATCTGTCTTACATTCACGACAGACTTTCGATCTTCAAACACATTGTGTTGTAAACACAATACTAATACACATCAACAACTATCCATACTCTGTTCAAGTCCCTGTGTTTTATCTCCTCACGTATCATGTGCCTGAGATCTAAAGTGACAGGAGTGATTAGTAAAACTCTAATGGCGTTTGTTTTTACGCTATTATTAGGAAAACCAAACAAATCCAATGGGTACCAATACTTTTATTCGTAGGAAAAAAAGAGAGCAAAAGAGAAGGTGAGGACCTATTAAAAACTTTCTCTGATTTTATGTGATGTAATAAAAGAAAAACTTATGTAATACCCTATGTAGTGAGCACACAGTGAATAGGAAGCCATTTGGTTCATTTGAAGTTAATCATGAGAAACAGACTTTGTTTTAATGGCAGCAAGATTCAACCAGAATACAACAAAAAGCCTCAAATGGTCTTCCCACTGTATATGAATTCATGTATAGTACACCACATACTGTACAGTATATTATACAGTGAAAAAGAAGAAATCTGATCGTCAGAGTCTGTATACAAGCAACCTAAACAACACCAGAGGGGAAAGAATATGTTTTCTAATACTCTTCATTACTGTTTACTACAATTTGTTTAAATCAGAAAATGATAAGCACAGACTTTTATGAGACAATAAACTCCAATAAAAATGCAAGGTGTCCGTCATATCCTGTGGATAAATTTCAACTCAAACCTAGTACACTGAGTGCACCATTTAATGTCCTATGAGCATATGAAGTGAATGGGTAGCTATATGATCTTTTGCAGTTGAGAACGAGAGTTTGTTTTCACGGAGGCAAATAACGAAACAGTGTTGAAGTTGCCAATCGTTTTAATTAGCAAAATAAAAGGCAAATATGTAGGCAAATATATTAAGTCTTTTTTTGTTGTTGTTGTGAATAGTGTTCTATTGGGTGTATAGTACACCAAGTATGTTGCATAATGCCCTATGTGCTGACCAAGTAAGCCAAACAAAGCTGAAGGGGTGCCAATACTTTTCTTTTTTTATGCTAAAAACAGAGGGAAGCCGCGAGATGTTAAAAGCCACTAGTCATATTTTCACACTACATGTATTATTGAATACATAAATGTAAAAAAGGTGTTGGAACATTCAATTATGCAATACAAATCATGAAGTTTGGTTTTGGAGGCGCTACAAAATATATATTATTGAAGTTTTTTTTAAACTCTGCCTTCTTGTTCCTCAGCGGCCTTTAATATAATGTGTTTGACACATTATATTGTCACACGCTAGACTTTAACGAAACACACCATAAGACTGCATCATGATTTAGCAAGAATATAAACTTCAGTGGTGCTAATATAAAAAAAAAGTACATTACAGTAGCTGTATTTTAATTCTAAGCTGTCTTAGAGCTTTTATTAACAAATCTCTGAAGTGTTCATCAAATATTGAAATAGGTAAAAAAAAAAAGGCAGAAAAAAAAAAAAAAAACTTCAAATCAAACTTGACGTATGCACTATAAAATAACCATTAGCAGTTAGCCAGAGTTTAAAGTGACGGTCTATCAATAACGTGCATGTGAAAATGGGACAGGTTTGTTGCTGCCTTTAAATCATGGCTGAGTGTGTAGAGTTGAAAAGCTGGCAGGTGAAGGAAAACATTAATGTTGATGGGAGCGGTGTGACACTTTAGGCTCGAGGGGAGACGTGGGCTCAGGGCAGGACCTATGCTAACACACACACGTAGCTCGACATTTCAACACCTCACCACTGCTCTTCACACCCTGTAAATCTTACCTCGAGTTTGGTGCTGATTTTAGTGTTGACTTTTTTTTTTTTTTTTTTTTTTTTTTTTTTGTCGTCTTGAAATGCTAATATAAAAACAACAAAAAAGCGTTTCATCTTTTAATCCGAGTCAACATTTTTCTTTCTTTTTTTTTTCCTGGACGAGTCATTTAATTGAAGTTGAATCGATGCACTAAAAGCATTTTGCATCAATCTGCTGAGTTTTAATCATCCACGAATTGGATTCGCGGTCTATAAAAGTAGAGATTGATCGCTTTGCCGTAAAACTTTCATAATTGCTTAATCTCGTTAACTATAAAGATGTCAGGAAAATTCAACAAAGAGGTATTGCTGCAATTTTAGTTGTAATAAAGGAGGAGTTTGAGAAAGTTAAAGACGAGAACAAAGTCAGAGCTCCTTTCCTTCTACAGCACATTTATAGGAACTAACAGATTAGCCTGTGTGTGTGTGTGTGTGTGTGCACGTCTATGTGGAGGGCAATTAACTCTGTAGCAGCCCCTCCACACACGCACAGACAGGCATTCGACATAAACAAGCACCCCCCTCCCTTCCACCTCACCACTTGTCCTCCGCCTCTGGTCCTCATTGTCGCATTAGCATAAAATTAGCCTACACATGCATATGAATGGAGTCTATTCATGAATGAAGTGAATGTAGGCTGCCAGGATGGATTGCGACTG
The DNA here is from genome assembly GCA_014706435.1 of Silurus glanis. Classification (NCBI taxonomy): domain Eukaryota; kingdom Metazoa; phylum Chordata; class Actinopteri; order Siluriformes; family Siluridae; genus Silurus; species Silurus glanis. The sequence continues at coordinate 17,557 of JAAIIK010021047.1, forward strand.
GATTGGCGCGACACGTGCCTAACAAACAACTGCCCCCCCCTTGGCGTCGTTAAAGTGGCGGCATCTGTCTGCCAGTCTGAGCGAGCACGTGCCGCCCAGGCTGGCGTAACAGGCTGGCGTCGTGGCAACAAGTGTCTTGTCCTGTATAGCCATGCTTGGCAACCCTGTAACTTGGCAGCCATCCCTGACTGCGTGCTTATTCGTGTATTCAGATTAAAAGGGCTGATTGTGCCAGAAGAAGAGGGAGGGGGAATAAGCTCACATAAAGAGAGAGTAGGAGAGAAAGTGAGAAAGGGGTGGAGGACGAAGAGCTGATTTGCATGCCACCACCAAAAGCAACACCCTTTGGATACAAAACAGCTGAGCAGTTAATTAGAGCTGCCTGATTATGCGCTTTTGTTTAGTGCAGAGACTCTAGTAGAGGAATTTCAGGCTGGGCACGTGGCACTGAGCCCTCCCTCTCCTCCGCCTCATACGCCTCACTGCCTGAACATACTCACCATGGTCACTAGGTGGTCTGCTGGCACAAGCATGGCACCAAGAACCAGTTCAGGGTTTCACACCACAGCAGAGAACTCAAAATTAACATAATAATACTGTCTGATCTGGAATCTGTTTAGTGCTTCGAATATCTCTATCTGGATTTGGATGTCATCTGTATGTGGCTTAAATCGAGCTTTATTTTCTTTATATGATTCTGGCTCTGACATTTTTTTAAACTCAGCCACATCACACTAGCTACATCAGCTACCTTTTTAGTTCATGACATGTACACAAATACTGTAAAGTCTTTCAAATATCGCAGTAATTTCCGCAATTTTGTTTGTTCACAAATGGTGGATTTAATCATAGAGTAAATATTCCCCCAAAAATATGAATATATTTCACTAGAAAACTATTAATGATGATTTCACGATTCACAGAAAGCTTTTACTTTGGAAGTCTCCGATAATCTCCTAACCAGGCAAGCTAGCTAGCATGTCTTCAATGTAAGAATATGATTAACCTGACTTAGCATAATGAATTTACAAGATTACACGTATTAATGCAGTGTTTTGCATGCTAAAGATTAGCAAAGGTAATAACGACATGAACGTTTTTACCAAATGGAGTGCTGCTTATAAAGTATAATTAGCCATAGCGCAAGAATCCGTCATATACATTCAGTTCGCACATGAGCTGTTTATTGTTCCTGAACTACAGAGGAACATAAATAGGATGTCTGAATGTCAGAGTGTGCTTTTGCCTCATTATCTTGCATTTCTTCCATACCTTGGCTGTACAGAATCAGAGAAAATAATTGTACACAAATACCACACATGCTTCTGAACACATTTTTCTCATATGTTTCCGAGGTAATTGCACATTTCTAGTGGTTCTACAGTGTGAGTTTTAGATATATGCTTCTCTATTTTAGGAATGTAACTAGTTAAGCTGTGAATTGCTGTTATGTAGCTGAAATGTAGCTGTTACAGTGTATAGTACATGAAAAATCTTAACAGCTTAGTAACATGCCAGACAGGTTGTTCTTTTATATTTATAATTATAAGCATTATTATAATTATAATGTCTGATACTGTCAAGGTTATGCTCAGCGATGAGCACATTTTCAATGCTATGTACTGAGTAAGTTAATGAACTTTTTACTGCTCATTTAAAGTCATTTTGATTTACTGTAAATTTAGCTATAGCAAGTCTAAACTTAATGTTTAGGTGACAGTGTCCTAGCTAGTTAGACAGATTAGCTTATCTTTTGTTAACTGTTGTTGTGCATTTTATCTACAAGAATGTATCTGGCTCAGATGTGATGTTAAGCAGAGTTCACACTCAAATTAGCTAATAATTTATCTAATATGAACTTTTTTGCAAACAAGGTGTAATTATGTTCGAAAATATCAGCGCTTTACAGAGCCATGCACATGGTGTTGCTAAAGATGCTAGTGACGAATCTAAAGGGCTTTTTATTTCAATATGGCACTTTACCTTGTTTTTTCTTTGTGACAAATCGCAGATCATCATTATTCCCCATCACCAAACACTGCTCCCAATTGTTTCCATTGATTTATTAATGATCAAAATTTTTTTCAGCAACTAATCATTTATTACTCTTTTTCTGAACAAAATAAATTAGTGACTCTCATCATTTAAATAACCAATCACTGATCACAATTTTTTCCAGTGGCCAATTACTAATCACCATCGTTCACAATGACCAATCACTTATCGCTAATCGCTGTTTCCTACAGCCAGTTCTAAATCATAATTGTTTCTAATGGCTAATCATTGATTAGCTTTAGTTTCTGACAGCAATCATTAATCACCATCATTTCAAAAGTCTAATCAGTGATCACCATCATTCCCAAAATCCAGTCACTGATCACCATCATTTTAAAGGTCTATTCAGTGCTCACCATTATTCCCAAAGTCCAATCACCGATCATCGTTGTTCTAAATGACCAATCACTGATCACGATCATTCCTAGCAATGTCTAATCACCATCACTCCTAACAGTCAATCACTGATCACTATCGTTTCTAAGCGAAAATCACTGATCACTATCGTATCTAATCAACAATCACTGATAACCATCATTCCAAACAACCTACAACATATCACAATCATTTATAATGTTCAATCACAGATGTACTTCCAGCACGATATGCAAATGCAATCCTAATGATGATAAAAATATGCAAATGAGTCTACAATTCCCCCTTTTTGAGCATGCGTTCTACTGAAGAGAGCTTCGTACTCTGCATGTACTGCCTGTGTGCTGTGAAAGCGTTAATGCAAATATCCGGTGGCATAAATCAGTGGTGAGCTGCAGCCTGGAGAGAAAATAGTGTAATAGTTATCGCCAAATGAAGTGGCACTGAGATCAATACACCTCTATATCTCACTCGGATGCAGAGACACGACGGGCTCGGAGCAGGGGGCCTCAGGGTTGCATCCAGAGGGCACTATAAATCTAGTCTCTCTGCGTATATATATGTGTGTGTGTGTGTGTGTGTGTGTGTGTGTGTGTGTGTGTGTGCTTAGTAATCATACATTAAACTTGCTTTCTGAGAATGTACTGCCAAGTATTTTTGTTTTTTTAATCATGCAGTAAGTAGGGGTGTAATAGTACACAAAATTCACTGTTCGGTACGTACCTCGGTTTTTAAGTCATGGTTTGGTTCAATTTTGGTACAGTTGGGGGAAGAAATGCAAAACATCAAATTGTTTCTTATTAACACAGTTTATTATTAACATTTGTGACCAACATTTAAAGTTTAAATTTTTAACTAAAATGTTGCTAGGTTAAATTATATAAAATAATATTTTTTTAATATTTAATACAAATACAATTGTTATTATATTAAATTCAATAATAAAATGTAAACATTTTATTAAAAAGTTGACATTTGTTAGACCCCTATATGTGTGTGTGTGTGTGTGTGTGTGTGTGTGTGTGTGTGTGTGTGTGTGTGTGTGTGT
>JAAIIK010021048.1:0-16117 GCA_014706435.1 Silurus glanis
ATTATTATTATTATTATTATTATTATTATTATTATTATTATTATTATTATATGATCTGGCATTGATCCCTGACCAGGATAAAGAAATGAAAATAGACAAGTAACCCATGATGTCTTTGTCCTGATCAGCGTCAACATGTCTTTAATTTCAGCATTTAGTAGTTTATGGGTTGCCTTGACAGCAGGATTGATTAGCCAGGATTTGATTAGGCCTTAATCATGACTTTACCTTCTTTGGAATTGCTAATTTAACATTCGAGGGTTGTGCAAGCCAAAGACTAATAGTCAAGGCTGATGAAAATAACTTCCGCAAGAACACGGGCTCTTGATGGAGTTCACGAGAATGGTCTCATCAGACAGGACAGGCTGAAAAGGGGAATAAACAGAAGAACATAAGAGCAGAAATTGCAATCAGTGACCTGCACTTGATTCAGTCCATTTGCAGTGGAATCGCCCACTCCATGCAGACGAGAACCCTCACTGAGCCGAGGCGAGTAAACAAGTCCAATTAGATCACATATGCATGCACAACCCTCTCTTACTGACTTCTACTCACTGTCCTTGGAGAAGCTTTGCTAATGTAGCTTGATTAGATGAGTCAACTCAACCAGGCGGCAACAAATGAATAGTCAATACTCAGGATTTGTGACATCAGTTTGTCCCTGGGAAGTTTTTTTTTTTATGAGAGATTTATGTATATTTCTTTCCTACATCAAATCAGTTTACACCCTACTTATTTATACTGGATAAATACGAACAGCTCTAAAACAGCTCTTCACACCTTTAATATTTTCTTTTGTCATTTTGTTCTGTTTTTCTTCCAAATTTTCACTAATTCCACCCACCACCCAGTTCGTCTTTATTTCATGACAGAGTGAAGGTTAACACATGCTTCATCTAAGGCACAGCTAGCCAACCACATCATCACAGGTTTGATGAGAGAACTTCTTTCAACCCTCTTCCGCATGCTTGCTTTTACAGCCACTGGCGATTGGCTGATGTCACCATGATTGATGAGATCACACCCAAATTTGTCATCATTGTGATTGTGATCTCCGGACGATCGGGTGAACACATTTAGCTGTGTATTTCAGAATTTCCTAACCCAACAAGCTGTGTTTAGACTGTCATTAACAGTGAGTTCGGAGTAAACAGGAGGCATGTTCTATTCTTAATGAAGAGTAATGCGTCTTATCTGAGGTAAGCGCATGTTAATGACAGAGACAGTGTTTTACAATTATAAAAAATTATTTGAATAATGGGTTAAAGACTGCAGGTCAGATGTATACATAAGAAAATAATATGTACTTGTGTACATAAAGGTGATGTCTGCATTTATTAAATAAAATGAGTGTGGAATGCTTTATTATAAGCGCTTACAGTACTAACTCCATCTTTTGCATATGCACACATACACACACACACACACACACACACACACACACACAACCACCTTGCTAGAGACTTAGTCATTGACCTTGTGATTGTCAGAGAAAGGCTTGCAGCTTAGTGACCCATTAAGACTGGAGGTCCTCTTTCTTCGCTTTTCTTCTCTTCCTATTCCCCTCCCCCACTTTTACCTCTCTTTCTCTCTCTCTCTCTCTCTCTCTCTCCATTCCAGCTATGAGACCATCAAAACCTGGGACTGATGTACCATCTATTAAATTATTGTAATCTAAGATGTAGCATTTGCTTTTAAACCAGATTAAAAAACCTTGCTACATTGTATGACCAAAGTACGTAAGCAAGCTGATTACTAGCTAACTTGATAACATTTCTGTATTCATCTTTAGTAAGCTATTAATCCTGGTCAGGTTTGGCACTGGATCTGGAGCTTATACCAGAAACAGTGTGTACAAGGCAGGAAGCGAGGGACACTCATTCAGGAGGAAACCAGGGAACCAAAGGAAACAGACTCAGAGGAACCCAGAAACCTAGAGCTGAGAAATAGCTAACTTGACAGCTGCAAAAAGTAAAAGTACTGAGTAATATATAGTTATACAACCTAATCTAAACTCGCTGTCTGAACATGGCCTCTTCCTCTTTTTTTATAGAATAATTTATAGTCGAGTCAGGAAGTATGCTCATGCTAGCGCCTCACATTGCTAACATGAGCACTTTGAAACAAATTAGCATTTTAGGTCATGTGTGTTCTTGAAGAGATGACAAATCGGCACAACCGAAGCGGCTGAACTGAACCAAAATTTCACTTCAAACCCGAAGTTTGCAAGGCAAATCAGCCAATTGATTTCAATTGAAAAGAACTTTCACATTTTTTATTTGCCCCCCTTTTTTTTTGCTGACAAAAGCGTTCTAGCTGTGATTCATGGTTAGTAGCTGTATAAGCTGTACAAGAGGAATCACAGGTCTGAAGGTGGGGATCCCTCTAGTGTATCTTCACCAAAAAGGTATTTTCAGAACACCCTGTCTGCAAGTCTTCTTCTTCTTCTTCTTCTTCTTCTTCATCTTCATCTTCTACTTCTTTATCCCCCAATCTGTCTCCCCAAGGGTGCAAAGAAAAGGAAATGGTTATCCTCTGACATTTGGCTACGCTTTTGTTTCACAGAAACCTCCAGTTACGCCTTTGAACGGTCACAAAACACAAGGTCTGCACATATGTAGTCGAAAAAACAGATGCACAGACAGTGAGAGAGCGACAGAAAGAAAGAGAAAGGGTTCCTCACCTCGGGGCTGTGGGGCAGGACTTGAGCGATGCCTCCCCAGGGGGGTGATATTTTATAGTTTGTGTCCATCAGTGGCGTGGCCCGGGGCGCTGGGGTTGACAGTAAGTGCTCTCAACAACGCTGACGCTGATTCATCTGAGCCATGACATACATGAGAGAAAGGAGGAGGGAGGTGAAGGTCCAGGACAGGGAAAACAACAAAAGGTACAACAAGAAAAAAATAATAAAAAGAAAGAATAAAATAAAAAATCATTTGTGGTGTACATCAATACATTAACTTTAAATCCACATTCAGTCATCTTTATATTTTTGGGCTTGTTTATGTATCAGTTTTTATGATGATGGTGGATCTTGTGAGGACATGTGGCTGGTCACATAAAAACAAAATAATTCAAGGACAATACAGTTGTGACTTGCTAGATCAGTTACAGATTGGACCTTGCTTTTTCCCCGTTCAATCTTCGGGTATTTTATGGGGTAAGATTAGGCCACTTTCACAAACCCTCACCAAAAGTTAGTAGATAGTCATTTCAGGTTCTAAACAGATGCCAGCTTTCAGATCATTTTCTGCTTAAATTGGACATAGTTTCCAATCTCATCTTCTGGAACATGTCTCAGATACACGTGTTAATGACCATCATGCCTTTGATGCTTCAAAAACCAAAAGCAACTAAAGCCTACAGACAATTGGTGTGTGTTTTTAGATCAGTACTGGATCAGATTTATATTGGATTCAATTTCAGAAAACCCTTCAAAAACAGTGCAGACACTAAGCGGATGTCTGTTTTTGGACTAGCATTCGACTAGACATTTTTCTGATCCATTCTTGATGCAATTTATATAACAGTAACAGAATCTTGTATCCTGTGTTATGGTGGATGTCATTTTTAGTATCAGTATCAGATAGGTATTAGATTGGATTCTTCACATTTTGCTATATGATCCATTGGCATTTTACAGTAACATTAACTATAGCGTGTCTTGTAGTTACACCACCATCACATGTCTAATTCATACATCTCAACACAGGCTTGTAGATGGTCGGTTTAGGTATTAAAAAGGTCTTAGTACCAGATTGGAGGAGTTACTTTGGGCTATATGACTCGCTGGTATTTTATACCATGACTTGTTTTTTAAACCTGAGCAACAAAAGTTTGCAGCCAGTTGTATTAGATATTACAATAGGGTATGAGATTAGATGTGTCTAATTTTAAACTAACTGTGTGTTTTTGGCTACAACTTGTCTTAAAGCACATAACAATGTTTTTTAAAACTCACAGATGTTCAGACGGAAAAGTAAACTAATTTGTGTATTTGCAATATTATTGGAAGAAAGGTAATTATACCTTTATGGTTTCCAATGCTTTTGCATTGTATCTAAATATATTTAGCAAATGCAGATGTAAACAGAAACACTCCAGATAGATATGAATACAGCAGTGAATGTGTTATTGTGTGTGTGTGTGTGTGTGTGTGTGTGTGTGTGTGTGTGTGTGTGTGTGTGTGTGTGTGTGTGTGTGTTTGTGCACATGCACGTGCACGTGCCTGGCTTGAGACGGAGGCCCCCCAATAAAACGTGGCATTTCAATTTCTCATCTTTTCTTTCACGTTGTGTGCTGGCCTGCTCCTCTTCTACATATATATAGAGGAGGAAGACAAGAACAGCGGCCAGCTTGCAGGATGCGCATACTAAGCAATCAATGTGTCACCTCTTCTTGACAATCCTGCTGCTTTTTTTTTCCATACGGGGGCCTCTCTCATTTTTTCTTGTCAGCAGAAGGTAATTTGCTGTATTGTGATTCAGGCCGAAAGCTTTGTGACGAGGGGACTTTTGATAGCTCTGCCCCCCCATACATCCATACACACACACATACACACATAAACCCGTACACACATACACGCATTGATGGTCTGCTCTGCTAGCGAGGTGGAATAGAGATGCACTCCTCCCTCCTTTCCTCCATTCCTCCCTCCCTTCGTTGCAGTCCGTGCCCCATCTCCATCCGAGGCTAGCTGTTAAAAGTGATAAGCGTGGAGAGTGGCGTGGGGTCCCCTGATTAATAAAAGATGGGGGCCGCTCCCAGCTCCTATCTCCCAGAGGGGTGGCCTTTTTCGGGGCACCGAACCCCCGAACCCCCACCCCAGAGGAGACACCGCACACAATGCAATCCCAGTGCACAATGGACAGTAAATGGGGAGAAAGAAGCAATCATGAAAATATAGTATTTAAAGCAGCCAGTGTCCTGTGCTCTCTCTCTCTCTCTTTCACTCTCTCACTAGAACAGTGCATGCATTATAATAAACAAAGTACTGATGTTATATATCTCTATATATATATTTATGGCGTACACCTGGCCTATATATATATATATATATATATATATATATATATATATGCTTTTCAAGTTGTTTTTATCTTCTTATTTAATCTATATATTTGCTGTATTGCTCTTATTTTTCCTATGTATTTGTAATTAATACTATAATATTTTACATAGTATTTTACACAGTATTTTTTTTTTTATATTATATTTTGTCTTTATGGATGTTTTTACATATTAATTACAAAATTTCACTTTGCAAAGTTTGTGGGTGGGACCTTTTCTCATGTTCTCAGACAAATCGAACAAAATCTAGCTGTCACTCACAACTTTGCAACAGATGTGGCCTCATGTAATTAAAATAAAATGGATTTTTTTTTTATTTCTTCTCTATTTAAAGATATTTGCAGCTTTCTCCAGTTGTCATTTTGTCTTTTTAATTTTATATTTGTGTATTTTTTGTATAACTTATTGACTATAATCACTAGCTAACACCTTTAAAAAGAGTTCTTTAGTAGTTGCAAACATGTTTTGTTGTAAAAAAAAAAAAAAAACCTGCACAATAAATGAATAATCTTTAGGGTGATAAGTGTAAAGTGTGTAGTTTTAAATAGAAGGGCATGCTCTATAACCAGACACACACACACACACACACACACACACACACACACACACACACGAGTGTCTCAGTTGGATTCTTGTTTCGAGGCTGATTGCTGTTCTCCGCATGGACACTGAAGCATTTATCTTTAAATAACCTCCGTCCCCTTCCCGAGGCCAGACAATAGTGGGACGCTTCTAATTTTCGGCAGCATAATGGCAGTCATATTGCGATGAAACAGGTCAAAGGTGAACTCAGGGGCTCGTGATTGGCTGGGGGGGAGAGACGGAGCCCGTGCCTCGGAGATAAAATTGAGGCGCTGGTTTAATTTGATTCTCCTCAATGCCAGGCTTCTCTCACTCTCAGTGCAGGCGAAGAATATTCCAGTTTTTGTAATTGCTTATGAATATCAAATGACAGCATGGACAGATCACAAAATCTAATTCAGTTTTGTTACAGTAGTGAGTAAAGTAAAAAAACGCTTTTTTTTTTTTTACCTTAAACCGTGGTACAAAAACACCCTCCAAATTTTACACATTTTTTATATTCATGTTTCCTTTGTCCCTTTTGACCCTTTACCTTGCCTCCTCCTCCTCCTCCTCCTCCTCCTCCTCCTCCTTCTGCTGAGTCTGAATGAAACAGATTGATGGAGCTGTTAGATGAATATTAATGTGATATGCCCATGCTCCTGAACTTGCCTTTGACCTTGAGCTTTTTTCATTTTTTTATTTTAATTTATTTGTTTATTTATTTATTTTGTTACACTAAATATTAAATGCCATAATGATGAACCAAGGGCAAAAGGAAATCCAAAAACATTTTCATGCTCAGAACTGTAATAGTGACATTTCATATAATAGTCACGTTTATTCTTTTTTTTTTCCAGTTATGGATAGGGTTAGGGGCAAGGTTCGTTATCAGGCTTTATTTATTTATTATTTGTATTCATTAAAAAAAAGAAACAGATTTTTAAAAAAAAACATTAGGTTACCAAAATCCTTACTGTTATGTACAAAAAAAAAATTGTTGATCATGATGAGGAGAAGGATAATAAAAGATAAAACATACTGCATCATGCTATCATAGGAAAATAATCAGTGATGCAGCGGCTGCTGATTGATTAGAACAATAATTACAACTTTATATTGATTAAAAGTACGTGTTGTACATTTGATCCATTTATTGCTGTGTACTGCTGTTGAACATCCACATAGTGAATTATCATTTACATTAAAGCAGCTGTAAACAGTCATTCCCTTACCAGTCTCTGTCTTTATTTCCATACCCTGAAAAGAAGTTATAGCTATATATGTAAATCTTTAAAAGCACTGACACTGGAGACTCCTTTTCAATGTTATTGTTCCATAAACATTTTAAACAAGAAAACGTTTCCACCACAATAATGACACGATTGTTTTTACACCTGCTTTTGTAGATTTCAAATATCTGCTGTGCACATCCTGAGCTGGTAATATAGAAACAATAACATATTAATGTTAATCCAGTTCCTCTTTTGTTAGAGCTGCTGTTACAGAAAACAAATCGATAGCTTTTGACCAATTGGAATCAAGAGCAATCTACAGAGCTGTGGTAAAACATGATGAAACATTTGTATTAACATGCAGAGTGCATAACAAATGGCATCATCACAAGCAAAACCAGAACCTTCTGTAACATTTGCTCAACTTCATGGTTTCTTCATCTCCACATTTTTCAAGCCATAAATTAGACAGAACTTATTTTTTGAAAGACTGGAAGGAAAATATGTTGATATCCAGCCAGAGAGCTGTTTCTGCTAAATCTTTGGTTTTCTTCATAAATACATCGAACATACTAAAAGGCCAAAATAAATTTCATCATACCTCACCCTGGCAGTTGGTAGTTGTAGAGTTCAATGTGATGCTTAGCTCATTTTTGTGTTGCAGTGTTTTTAGATTTGGTTCAACCAATAGTGGGGGAAAAAACGCGGAAAAAAAACAATAGAAAACTATTTAAAAATAATTATAAAATACAAAACTATAATCACAAAAGTTGTCATTTTGTATATCAGCATAATTGTTACATTTTCTATATAAAAAAATGAATCATTGCTATGATAAAGTATGTATGTATTGCATAGTGTTTATGTAATAATACATAATATATAATAATTAAATTAGAGATAATAATTTTCCTTATGATCATGTCTCATTTGTATGAATGAATTTGACAATGTTCTTCTAAATCTTTTTTGCTGTTTCGACCCCTAAAATCCACTCCATCTGAAAACATGCATTTCTTTTAATGTTGTTATCTCCACAAGACAACCTGACATGGAGAAGCCAATCGTGATGCTGTTTTCTGCATTATGAAATTTGAATTTCTTGTGAAAAATGTATTTCATGTTAGAGCAGTGATGATGATAGAATATGTTAGGAATATGTATAGAATAGGAAGAGGGACAGGGTTAGATTAGAGTTATAACAGGGATATTAGAGGGTTTGGCTAGAGAGAGGGATAGGATAAATTGAAGGACATTTTAGGGTTAGGATTTAATTAAGGATTGTTTTCAAATTGAAATGACAAAAAGGTAATTGGTCAGACACCCTGTGCAGATGCCTGAATGCCTTTTCTGCCATTGTTGCATTTAACTAGGTATGTTTACATCATCCCTCACCCTAATCCTAACCCTAACCCTAATAGTGCAATTGGACTGAAACGCTTTATATAAACACCATCAGAATGAAATTTCAATCGGATTTTAAGTGATTCTTAGATGATCTGGTAAATATGAAAACATTTGCTATGTAAAGGCTTGAATCAGATTAATTTCTGAATCATCTTTAAAAAAAATACCATGTATATATGCACAGTGCAGTGGTTTATAGGTTTGGTAAAGTCAGAATATATGTAATACATGGACATGGATATTTGAAACAACTTGCAATATTTAGGGCACATATAAATAATGCTTTTTGAGTCTGCATTCAAATCAAATTCATTTGGATTGCAAAAAAATGGAAGCATACCCACCGTGGATGGAAAACTGAAATTGTAAACATAATAGAAACAAAAATACAGCATTTTTGATGTGTATCAGGTCTATTTGTTTACATATTTAATTCTGTGCATGCTAGCAGGACATTGTGCAACAAACATGACACCATTTCCCAGCGTGCACTACAGTATTAACAGAGCCAGGGTTGCTGTGTGTCTCTAACAGCCACCCTCTCAGGTCATTGCTCACCGTCAGGCGAGGGTCCGGCGCGTCCCCCTGAGCCCGATGACAAACAAGGTTGCAGCGCTGAGGTGTGTGTCAGGGGTGTTTTTCCCACAAAGCATTTCTATAAAAGTGTAACAGCCCTGCGTTTGCCCTTTTCCTCCCCATACGAACGAGCCACTCAGCCAACAGGCCCCTGAAGATCTCTTAAAATGTGCTGATCCACAAAAGCCTGCACCTCTAGTCATTCTCCTCCCTCCCTGTTCCCTCCATCCATTTCTGTACTGGCACTTTGCTTCTGCTGAATCACGCTGGCCTGCGACTGGCATCGAGTGAGAGAGCGCATGTGAACATGTGTACAAGGGAAGGAGGAAGGGGGGCGGGACTTGTTTGAGGCCTGGAGGTAATTACGGCGCATTAGAGCAGGACTAAATAAATCTGTAGTGCTGCTAATTGTGTGGCAGTGAAAACAATAACTCCAAGCATATGGCCTGAGGGCAACAAAAAGGGGGGGGTGAGAATAACTGGCTCAGGGCCCTGGCACGGGGCCAAAAGCAAGCACGGTGACACGCAAATGTTGCGTCATTGCAGAACACATCCAACATTACCGAAGTGCCTACAAATATTAGTAAAAGAACACAATATTATGAGTCATGCAATGTGAAAACGAATGAAGGATTTCATGAAGGACAATGTTCATTAAGGCTTCATAACACAGATGCAAGCCCATCATGATGCCTGACATCAACTGACACAACATTTATAAACCTTATTCCAGAAGTTCTCATAAAGAATACTTTAACCAGTTTTATCCCGTATCAGACCTGATTCACAAGGTGACACTGGGCTGTGTTATCATTTAATAACTAACAGTAAAATAAAACTAGTTTTAAGTATATCATATATTCATAATTCATAACAAACTTATAACCTGTCAAATACAAAACACTACTTAAAAACCAGAAAAATATACATAACCATGTCATAGAAGTGTCTTAGCAATGATTTTATATAGCATATTGTGTCGATATGTGTTTAAAGCAAAAACATTAATAACAAAAATAAGGTTGTTGTGACAATGTAATATGTAACAAAGATCTGAATAACAATCATAATCACAAAAATATACATACACCTAACTCTGTTATGTTAATATCACAGCATTGATCTAAATAGCTAATCATCTTAAATAATCAAAATATTTTACAACCTACCTTACTTTATGTGAAGGCATATAAGGGCATTATACTTAGCATAGTTGTAACCTAGTTATAACATGTCATAAGGATTCATATACTCTTTGAATAATCTTAGCCAGCTAGACTATGTCACTCTGATGATTATGAGTGCATTATCAAAACACCTGAAAATTGTATAACAAACTTAATGCCAAAGTCTTTATGACAGCTGACATCTTTGGAAATTCTTTAGAAAGGATCAAAGATATGAAGGGGCTATGTAGGCGATATGTCACACTATGCAGCTCGACAGAGGTCTCAGTCATTCATATATTATAAAAGTGTGTGAAACTGACATGACTATCTCTCTCTCTCTCTCTCTCTCTCTCTCTCTCTCTCTCTCTGTCTCTCTCTCTCTTTCAGGACTGGATCTGAGAGAGAAGACACTTCAGCACCGTGGACCTTCAGCTGTCTTGTGGCCTGCCGGTATGTAAACTGACACAAAGACACACTTTCTGTTTCTGTGCAGACCAGGGATAATTGTTTCCATCTTTGATCAAATTCTGAAATATGCACTGAAAATGAAATGAATGAAAAATGAAACACTCCAAAACATGCAGTAATTGGAAAATCGTCAACAACAGGTCATTTGGTGTTGACATGAGTTACACCCCAGAATGTTTTGTTCCTCTTATACCAGAACAGTTTGTCAAAAACACTATATTTTTAAAATGTATTCAAGTAAGGCACGTTGTATGTTTTCACCATTTATAGCCACAATTAATGTTGTAGATTGTCCATAAAAAAAGTCAATTCCTGATGTTGTTGTCACTTATGTTGTAGCCTCTATAAACACCAGTTTGGACCTTCACCACTTCTTACTTTTCCTCTCTCTTGAAGTTATTAAGATGGAAAAATACAGTGTAGCTCACCATGTGAACAAGAGATCGCAAAAAAAGGGATTTTCCTTGTAAAGAATTTGGAATAGTTATTGTTTTTTTTCTCTGAAAGTATTGACATGGACATCCTTGTGTAAATATGAAATAAACACCTAAATAAAAACTTTTTTTTTTTTTTTTGGTTAATAACAGTTTTAAATAAGAAGGATCATGTACTAGATTGATTTGTAGCTGCACTGCTATCAGGAGTACTGCTATAGGAAATTTGTGTTAAGTTCAAGTTAAAATGATACAAGAGAAGATTTTGCCAGACTCTGTCCAACTCAGTCCAGTTGTCCACATGTTTTAAATATGCAACTCTCCAACACAAGTTCAAACCTCTAGGTGTAACTTGGAAATAAGAAGAGATTCTACAGATTTAGAGGAATTTACTTTACAATTTATGATTGTAAATTGATATAAAATTGCCTAAAAAACATTTATTGATTTGCTGTTTATTAATTTATTAACATTTGTTTAGTAAGCTAGGTCATAAGTTATTAGATGAAAGGTTTCTTTGATTTAAATTTAGTTTTCGGGATGCGTAACGAATACATTCCGATTTTATTTGTGTAGCGCGTGGACCTTTTCCCAAAGCAGTCATACATCGTTTTATCACTCCTAATAATACACACAAACACCTATAATCTTCATTTCTCTTCCCTTCCTGTGATTCATAATTAGCTTTTTCTGTCTTTCTCTCCTCGTCTTTTCTCTTCTACATAATCGTGGCACAACCTCAGCCTGCTAATGCCCTTTCAAAGCATGCACCCGTTCGTGTCTCAGGGGAGCCCTGCGTTTCCTTCTGCTTTTTGTTCGTACTAATTGCCTTAATTTATTGACTAGTTAAGGTTTATGAAACAATTCATTGATTTCCCCCGTGCTCATTATTCAGCCCTTAGATGCTAAATCTGCCGTGGATCGTTTTAACAGCAACGGTAATGATGTGTCAAGTCAACTGTGCGAAACGCAAATCTCAGATAAACTCGTTTTTGTGTGTTAGAAAAAATACTACAAGTTATAAATGCCCAACCATAGTAGCTAATAGTCAGTGATATAGCATTAGTTATTATTAAGTTAAATTTGTGTAGTATATGCTCTAAGGAGTTGGCTGAGTCTGATCTGCGGTCTTAATACTTTGTAATAATAACATTGTAGTCATCTTCTCAAATATGTTTCAGCCTGATGTGTTTTCTGTATATCTGTTTTTTTTTATATATAAAACAATGCACAGTTTAGTCTGTGTGTATATGTGTGTGGGTTTGTGTATATATGTGTGTATGTATGTTGTCTCATAGGCCACACTACTTTCCATAAGTCTTCAGAATTTCATTTATTCGCCAATCAGATTACGTCCAAGTCTCGTATCAATTGTCTATGTAATGTCCAGACATGAACTCGTGATGAAGCAGGACTACTCCAAGAGCTGGATCAATACGGGCCTCCCATGGGCTCGCTGGCGTGACTAATCAAGAGATCTATCATTTTGTGCAACTCCTGTTTTCATGTAACCATCATATCCAAATGTTCCCTTCTTTGGGAATTTGTCCCAAAAATCCAAACACAGCTAGAGGGCTCCATTCGAATAAATTCCTTCACCTGAGGTGTTATGTCCATTGGTTTCATATTAATATCCATCTTTTTTATCCACTGTGATCCTCAGGTAAATTGTACAAAATCCCATGTTAGTACATCCACAAGACAATAGTCCTAATTTTCTAACATGTGTCCAAATTCCATTGAATTCCGTTGAATGAATTCTCTTTCAGGGCCTTCGCATCCACAAGACATCGCTGTATGACATTTTTTCCGAACGAGGCTTTGTTTCGACCAACCGTTGGCATTTTCCTGGAGAGAATAGATTATAATTATAATTACAAAGCAATCAGAATTAATCGCACCGCACCATCTCCTCTCAGCGGTGCATGTTAGTCACCTGCACCTCCCCCATTCACATACATACGCATACACACGTTATGTACATGCACACACATGCACATTAACTTACCAGGCCAGACCCACGTTCATCTCCATTAGCTCAGATATTAGCTCTCTTGCCCATTCTGACTCTCTCTCCCTCTCTCGTTCATTCTCTCTCTCTCTCTCTCTCTCTCTCTCTCTCTCTCTCTCTCTCTCTCTTGCTCTCTCTGACTCTTTTCCTTTCTTCATCCTCTCTGCAGCCTCTCTCTCTCTTTTGCTCCTCCCTCTCTTGGAGCTGCAGGCTGCTGGGGGTTTTAGACAGATCACTCTCACAATGGTTGATCAATATGGCTATTGATCTGCTGGCAAAATGTTTATAAAACCATCCCGGGCAGCTGCGGAGCTGTGGCAGTGGGGGAAAAATGGGAGAGCGAGCCGAGCGAGGGGAGGGCCGATGCCATTCAGCCGGGTTTGAGGAGACATCGCGTTCCTGATTGGCTGCCCATGTGCCCGCCTTGCCAGGCTGTAAGTATTGTGCCGGCATGGCTTCCATCTCCCGAGTCACTCTGACGAACTTCCCTGCCCGACAAATCGGCGCCGTTGCGCCACGACGTCTGTGGTTTAACCATTTTCAGCCCTCGCTTTTTGGCTACCAGCCAAACTGTGACACCATGCACCCTCCTCCCCATCTACTCCAGTCTTCCCACGAGCCTACAATCCTAATTTGCATAAATTAGCAAAGCGGCAGGCAGTGCCAGGTTCTTAATGAGCCGCTGTCATGTCGCATCCTCCTGCCTGCTATCACTTGCTGCACACAATGCAACACACACCGCTGTTGCATGGCATCGCCGCTGCCCTCTGTGGCCCTCTGGAGCTCTGAACTACAAAACCCAACAGGCCTGTTTACATTTCCCCTGGCTCTTCTTCTGGTCCCTGGGAACTGTTGCTTATAAGCAAATGGTACTTCTCTATAGAGAATAGAGAGGATTCCATATGTGTTCTAGACCATTTTTTGTACTTGCACTTGCTTTCTTACACACGTGAACCTAACAGTGTAAAGTGAAAATAGTCTGCTAAAGCATATCTATGCAGTTTTAACCAGGAAAATGAAAACACAGGAATACAAAAATGTAGAAAGTTCAGCATTGACCCCAAAATAGTTATTGTTAGGAAAGATTTAGCTTGACTTTGCAGTCAGGTCTCACTTCCAGTTTACCTCAAGAAAATGAGCAGCACAACACATTCCTCAAAGTTCACAGCAGGTGGCTCAAATCACAACGAATAACCTTGAGTCATAACACAAAGCAACACACCAGAAGCAATCAGGTGCGTTACTTCATCCAAAGCCCACAGATACACGATGTGTATGAACAATCATGTCCGAGAGATGTAACGTGGTTATCAGTACTCTGTTATGTCTAGCCAATTCTTGCCATTCTTCACACTGACTACCTTATCTCTAGATCAGTCCTTATCAAGCTCTAGTACAGTGTGGGTTCTGCCAGAGTTGTAAGGAACTGTGAGCCAAACGTATGACCTTGTTCCCTCAAAGGATGTGACTGCTGAAAAATCCTGCTTGTTATGAGCAGTTATGATAGCACAGGATGGAAAGGTCATGTTGGTAGACCACCTTCACCAGAGTGTTGATTCACCATGTTTTCATAAATGTGTGAGATTTTCAAACTCTGATGTCATATGGCAAAAGTGGTCTCCCAGCAAAAAAACCTGGAGCCTTTTCCTCCAAAATTCTCATTTTCAATGTCATTTTAACTAAGCAAACTATCTGATTTAAATTTACTTATTTGGCTAATCCAAAGTAACATGCATGGCAAAAGGTCAAAGGATGCCAAAGAGAGCCAAGGGTATAAAATGACAGACAACCTTCAACCAGTAGCTCAGAGACTTGCATGCAGACTTAACAATATCCAAATCTCTCAGGACTGGAGAGTTGAAGTTCTTGGAAAGACTAGGAAAGTATGTAGCCAACTTATAACACTGTGATCACGTTTTGTTTAATGAATGATTCTTTAGCCTTCTTTTAGCCTAAAAAGCCAGAGAAATCGTTTGAATTGAGGAGACTGATCTGCTGTATGCTGTGATCTATGAATCAGTTTGTCTGTTGTTGCAATGAATGATTCTCTCTGTCCTATAATTTCCTTTATTTCCTCATCCTCCTTCCCCCTGCCTATTCTTCTTTATTCCCTCCTCGCTCCTCCCAGAACAGAGCTTGCATAAGAGGCCATTTTATTTATTCTGTCAGAGTGCTAGACAGACACGGCTCACACAGAAATCAATTTGAGCTCAGCCGGTGGATCTAAATGAAAACGGCGTAGCGCGCATTTCAGCAAGCGCCGCAACCTAACTTGCTGAATGTGCTGCACTAGTCCTCTCCCCCTCCTCCGCCCTCGGAAGACATTTTGTTCTCACCCTCCTGCCATTATTGCCAATCACCGAGCACAAGTGATGAGGTGTGAACGCTACAGGCAAACACATGATGGCCAAGTGCTTATCTGGAAAAACAAAATGGAGACAGACTGTATAGGTGCATGCGGCTAGTCCTAGATGTTTATTTAGCAGCATGACAGAGATGCACCCACCCCATGTTTTTAGCTTAAACTGGCTTGTATGGCTTGTGGGACATCAACGTCTCGAGTTGCTGTCACACTGTTCAATTTGTGGTTCATTGATGCATTATCTATTACAGCAGTTTTGACAGTAGTACAATTACAGTTCACACACTTTTCCTATAACTGTATCATTACTCTAGTAACAACTCTGGGGAATTGTCTGGCAGATGCAGCACACAAACACACTCACACCATCATTTAAGTAATCAATGTGTAATCATTGATATTGTAATGTTTTCAGTAAGGGGATGTCAATTTAATATTTTTTGAAAGGAGTCTCCAGTGTCAGGACTTTTCCTCTTTTCAAGATGAGTTTCGCGGTTTCTTAGTTTCTCCGCATTTTTTTTTTTTTTTTTTGCATTTTTATGTACTGCATGCGAGACAAAGAGAAAAATGTGTTTGCTGTATATTTTTTTACCAAAATATAATCCATAGCATTCTTTTATAGGAGGATAACCAGCTTGAAAAAGGAAATACTGCTTCATCCCACTATGTTGTTGCTGATTATTTCAACAGCATGAGACCAATTGTATATTTCATTTATTTCATACCAGACAATAAGCTGGAATTGAATTAGATTCATAACCTACATAGGTGTTGGGGAAAAAACTAACAGCTAATTATAATTTAATAATAATTATTAAAATATT
>JAAIIK010021057.1:0-16341 GCA_014706435.1 Silurus glanis
ACAGTCCAAGATTGTCTTTCTTTAGCCCACTGAAACCTTGTTTTTTTTCTGTTTAGATGTTAATGATGGTTTTCGTTTGGCTTTTCTGTATGTAAATCCCATTTCTTTTAGGCGATTTCTTACAGTCCGGTCACAGACATTGACTCCACTTTCTGCCCATTTGTTCCTCATTTGTTTTGTTGTGTATTTTCTGTTTTCAAGGCATATTGCTTTAAGTTTTCTATCTTTGCGCTTTGATGTCTTTCTTGGTCTACCAGTACGCTTCCCTTTTACAACCTTTCCATTTGATTTGTACTTGGTCCAGATTTTAGACACAGCTGACTGGGAACAACCAACATCTTTTGCAACATTCCGTGAAGATTTACCTTCTTCGAGAAGTTTGATAATCCTCTCCTTTGTTTCAACTGACATCTCTCGTGTTGGAGCCATGAGTTATGTCAATCATCTTGGTTCAACACATCACTAATGTGTGCAAGCACTCTTTTTTAACTGCAGACTAATTAGCAGTTGTAATCAGATACAGGTGTTTGTTTTAGAAATGCAAAGTGCATGGTGATTCCATATAATTTTCCTCAGATTTGTGTGATTTCATATTTTTTTCCTCTGTTTGATCTGTAAAAACAGTTGTAATTGACTATAGTTATCTTTCTTTGTTTTTTTTTTTTATTTTTTTTTATTTATTTATTTAGCCAGAAGTTTGGATTGTTGAGTGAAAATTGTTTTGTGGCATACATGTGCTTGTTTTTTTTTTCTACACAATTAAACATTTGAATGAACATCTTCTGAGAGGGGTGATTCCATACTTTTTGCCAGGGGTTGTATATATGGCTGAATGGCGATGTGTGCTGAATTCTGATTGGTCAGACCAAAGCGCTGACCATGGTGCTAGATCAGGGTTTCTGCAGGTTTCACCAAGTCCAACTGAAAACATTTTAAGACCATTGAGAATTAAATTTAAAAACAAAAATACGCACAAAAATAGGTTTTCAGCAACTGGCCAAGTGCTAGATGCATTTTTTCGCTAAACATGCACTTCCCCATCGCTGAAAAATAAAATCCATTTTTATGTCAGTGGTACAATCCGAGAGAGATTTGCTCCAATAACAAAGCCGATTGGCTGTTGCCTGTTGGTCTCATTTGTAGTCGTAATACAGCGAATTATATTTGGACTCGCGAAAGAAAGAACTACAACACCACGGAAACTAATAAACATTAGAAAGTGAAGCATTTCGGTAAGCGTTAGAGGTAGCATTAGATGGACATCGGGAAATTAGGACCCGTTTAAAATTATTTAAGACCTAGAACAGCAAATATAAGACTTTTTAGGGCCTAAAATTTAAATTATTAAATGTTAGACCTCTTTAGACCATTTTAGACTTTTTAAGACCCAGCGGAAACCCTGTAGTTGGAAGGCAATTCACAGGTCTATGTTGATGCGCTTGTTCTGATATGTTGGCATGTGTTACAGTAATAACTTGAATCAAGAGATACAAATTTCAGAAGTCGTCTCCAGTTTTTCCATCCTTCCAGGATGTTACAGTATTAAGACGAGACGCATTTTCACCTCATAAAAAGAGGCTGATGAGAAAAGACGGCTCTAAATACAGCTGCTCTAACACAAGTGATAACAGGAACTAATATGTTTCACATTAAACGGTACACTACATGGACAAAAATTTGTGGACACCTGATCACAAGATTGATATGGTACTGAACTTATTGTTATGTGCATATCACATCATATGCAATATATTCTTAGTTCCTTGGCACCTTTTGTGTATGAGAAAGAGAGAGAGAGAGAGAGAGAGAGAGAGAGAGAGAGAGAGAGAGCGCGAGTGAGCGAGAGAGAGAATATTTCATTTCTTTTTTCATGTACACTAAAGCAGTCTCTGGCAAAAGGATTAATAAAGTTATATATTATCTTTTCTTATCCCACATTTATTCACCAAATTATCATCTCTTATAATAACCCACTCTATATGATGTTCCACTAGATCTTGCGGAGATTTGTGTGGGGATTCATTCAGCTGCAAAGGATGTTAGCACGGCAAAGCAAACTCTTCCTTTGTGGTAAAAGTCTAGAGAAGCACCACATAATGCTGGAAAAGTCAGGTGTCCCAATGCATTTGTCCACAGAGTTTAACGATAGTGCAGATTTAACTACTATAAGTTAAGCAGGTTTTTACCTTAAAAATGAGTGTGTGTGTGTGTGTGTGTGTGTGTGTGTGTGTTGCACACTTCTGTGTAAACGAGGACTGTGCAATAAAACGACACTGTAATGTTTTAATTTCATATAAAGGCATGCTGAGGGACCAGGGCTAATATCAGTCAAACGTCTCGCACGTAAGAGATCGCTGCTGTAGCATCAGCGCCACTCTTTTTTTTCCTGCGGTCGCTGAATGAATAAGTGCAAAGCCAAATATTTCTTTTAGATCAGCTCTCCTACTTTGAGAAGTCTGAACCTGATTAACCTCAGATCCAAAACACAAGCAATCAACACGAAGAACAAAAGAAAAACCAGAAATCAGAAAGGTGAAAGGAAGAAGAAAACAAGAAACAAAGATTACCTTTGTCTACTCCGTACCACTCGGCTGGGGGATTACGGTAGGGAGAAAAGTGAGAGAGCTGGCTTTTAGAACTGAGCAGAATTAGACACAGAGCATGAAGGAGACAGAATGACAGACAAGATGACCAGAAGTACAAGCGTAGCTTAGAATGATGGCACTCGGCATGTTTGACACGAGTTGGCCGATAAAATCTGATCTGGTAAATTAATTCGTTTATATTTGCGCTGCTCGTAAACATCTCACTATGATAAAACTCTCGTTTGGATGTCAATCGATGTCACAGCAGCAGGATCGAAGAAACAGATACATTTATTTACTGTGATCGTGATATTAAATAGCCAATGCAAGTGTGGTTAAAATAAACACTAAAAATTGTTTCAGAAATCATTCAGTGAGTTTACATTGGTTTCTAGTAATATCTTTTCTACACACTTCGTAAACAAAAGCTACGCCCATCCTTTGAGCTTTAGGAATAAGTAAAGTTACGTAGCAATGAGCTGAAGAGGTTAACAACTGCATGTAGAGGAAGGCTACATTAACATAAACATGACAAACAATTCAGTAAATGGTAATTAATGACTACGGAGCACCGCCACGCTGGCTAGAGGTCGACCGATTCATTGGTTTTGCAGACGAGTTGATTGAAATCCATACCGAGTTTTTCCGGGTTGCGCTATACGGTACGAGAGCGGCCTCTAGAGGCGAAACAGTGTTTTAGTTTGAATTTCAGTTCATTTTCAAAGCATCTCTAAAACTTTATTTCATTTATTTATTTATTTTTTTTAAATAAAGTTCAGTACTATTTTACATTGTGGGTTTTTTTTTTTTTTTATCCATTTCAAATTGATTCATTACTTGATTTTCGGTAAGTACAATCAAAACTAGATATCGGTTGACCTCTACTGTCGGCAATGCAAAATTATCTACAATAGTTGTGACAAAATTCATTCAACAGTAAACACTGATTTTCTAAAGTAAATATGCATAATGCAGAGTAAGGCTCTGTAATTCGAGTGTTGAAGAAACATGGGAGTGTTCTTGAGTGGCTTTGGCTCGTTCTCTCCGAAAAAAAAAAGAGGTAGCTAACTCTTAGTAGTTTAGACATACATAAGTCTCACAATGATCACAAATTACTTGTCGTCATAAACAGCTCGATGTTTAAAAACCAGCTTTGCAGTATCTGAGTCTTCTGGCATGTGATGTGTCTGTGGCAGTATTTAGTCCAGAAGTTCTTGGTGCTTCAGTCTCATATGACCATGAGCACCAGCATCCTTATAGCTCTGACTCACTCTGTAATAATGACACCTTATTGTCACCATGGCTAATAAACAACCCAGTCCCTTACTGTCTCAAGAATCTTAGTGTTCTGATAAAGGGCCAGTTCCTTACCTGAATTCGGTGCTCTATTAAAGAACTAACCTGCTCCCCTAAAGAACCATGAACCACATACATGAGGACTGAAAGCACCACTGTGGGAGAATTCAGTGGCAATGAAGGCACAAGTTCATCCAGTTTAGCTGTACAGAGGTAAAGGTCTCCAGTATACGTATTCAGATGAATAAACTAACAGCACTGTCTCATTCAGGGTTTATTCCTGACTCTTGTGCAACATCCTTGGGACAGACTATGGATCCATTGTGACCCTGACCAGGATAAAGTGCTTACTGGAGTGTAAGAAGGGGAGTATATACAATAGGTAAATATACATCGATCAGGCATAGCATTATGACATTATAACATTCTGAAGTGAAGAACACTGATCTCTTCATCATGGCACCTGTTAGTGGGTGGATTTATTTATTAGGCAGCAAGTGAGCACTTTATCCTCAAAGTTGATGTTAAAAGCAGGAAAAGTGTGCGAGCGTAAGGATTTGAGCGACTTTGACAAATTGTGACGTCTAGACGTCTGGGTCAGAGCATCTCCAAAACTGATTCATTTGTCTCAGCCTGCGTTTTAATTTGTATGAAATTGGATTGTTAATGAATCTACATGCAGCAGGAAGCCTATTTCTGTCTATTACTACATTCCTAACTGCCTTCCTAAAGAAACAGACTAAGTTCTCTGGCCACCACAAGAACAAACCAAACAAGCCAGGCTTGAAGGGAGGGGTTGGGGGGTGGGCGGCTCAGAGAACCATGCTCGCAAGAGTGTTGGCGTGAGCCGGACAGCAACATCTGGGTCCCAGGAGAGAGTCTGTGATGGAGCAGACACATACACACATTCTTACTTCAGTCAGGGTGAAGGAGTTAGCAGTACTTACTGGAAGGCATGGTGTAAGTGTCCTCCTCGTCTATGATCTCTGCATAGTCGTCTGTTTCTGTAGGGGAGACAGCACAAGAGGCAGCGGTCAGGACGGCGCATCACGACACCATGCAACAGCAACATTGGCCAGTCTGAACCTACGCACCAACTACACCAATAAACACCCGTGTACTATTCCGCTGGCCCTGAATAGAAATAAACTCATGAGTCAGCCTGGAAAACTCTACCCAATCACACCCACACAACTGGACGCGCACACACACACACACACACACACACACACACACACACACACACACTCTCTCTCTCTCTACAGACTAACACAAAGCTTTAGTGTGTGGCTTCTCTCTTTCCACTCTTTCCACGCAGTCTGCTCGTACACTCGCGTGGTGTATATTTATCCGTCTGCCTGTCTGGCCAATCACAGGGCAGCACAGTCATGTGAGGGAGGAGTGAAGGAAGGAAGGAAGTGACTCCTCAGTCCCCTTCAGTTTGCTCCGTCCGATTTGGCAATCTAGGTCTCGAAACAATCTGGGTCACTTTTTTGTTTGTTTTTTAGTTTCTTTATTTTTTTCCTCTTCTACTCATATGGTGTAAGATTTTTTTTTTTTCTCTAAGGTGTAAGAGAAATGTGCATGGAAGTGGAAACGGAGAGATTTAGACAGATATTTATGAGAAACAAGAAAAAGAACAAGATACAAGAAAAAATATATAATTAAATATATATATATTAGGGCTGTCAATCAATTAAAATATATAATTGTGATTAATCGTATGATTGTCATGTTGACTCGTGATTAATCGCAACTTAATTGCACATTTTTATCTGTTCAAAGTATTTAACACTCTAATCAACATGCGCATGGACAAATATTGATGCTTTATGGAAATGTATGTTTATTAGTAATGAAACCAAACTCAACATAGAGCATGAAGACCAAATATTCTTGTACATGTTTTAAAGTAATGATGGAGTTTTAAATCACGTAAATCATCAGGACACCAAACGGAACTTTTGCTATGTTTCCACACGGACGGTTTTAATTGCCGGTGCGTCATGGCGGATTTTGCCGTTTGATTTGAGACTCGGAGAATCAGTAAAACAAATGTGTAGTGATTAAAAATAATTTAGCAGTGAAAGTTTTTTTTTTTTTTTTTTATTTCACCTTTTTTTATATATATTTATTTATATATTTTTTAAAATAAAAATGGTCAAACAGAAATGCTTGCTGCATTAATCGCACGTTAATACATTTAGTGCTGTTAAAATTGATTTGTGTTACTATGTTAATTTTGACAGCCCTAATATTACACACACACACACACACACACACACACACACACACACACAACTATATTGCCAAAAGTTTGCAGACACCTGGTCATAAGTATGGTATGTGCTTATTGATCACATGTCACATTTGGTCACAATTCTATTACAATTATTTTAATTATAATTTCCTCCACCCTTCTGGGAAGATGTTCCACTAGATTTTAGAGGGTGCTTTTGGAGATCTGTGGGAGATTCATTCAGCCACAAAGATGTTAGTAGTCAAATACTGATGTAGGTGAGGTGAGGAGGCCTGGGGAGCAGTTAGTGTTCACACATTCATCCCAAAGGTGTTCAATAGTGTTGGAGTTCTATAGCAGAAGATCTTCCACACTAACCCTTATAAAGCATATATTCATGTAGTTGGCTTTGTGAACAGGGACAATGCCCTGCATTCAAAGACACTATACAATTGTAGGCCTTCAGCTTTGCGATTAAAAGTTTGGGAAAGAACCACATATGGCTGGGAAACTCAGGTGTCCAAATACTTTTGTCAATATATTGTATCTTACTGTGCAATAATTTTAGGCAGGTGTGAAAAGATGCTGAATCCAAGAAAACAACAAAACAAAATGGAAAGTAAATGAACAGAATAAGAATCCAAACCGGATCAATATATGGTGTGACCACCCTTCAGCTTTCAATTCTTAGTTTCGCACACTTAATACACTTGCACAAAGTCAGGGATTTCTGTAGGATCTGAGTCAGGTATCTGATTAACCAATTCTACAAAGCAGGTGCTAATGATCATCAATTTCATATGTAGGTTGAAACCCTGTCATGAACTGAAAAAGCTGTGTAGGCGCTTCAAACTGGGTGAGGAACAGCCAAACTGAGATAAGATAAATCTTTATCTGTCCCACAGTGGGGAAACTTCTCTGCTACTGAGGTGAGGGTTGCGGAAAAGACTTTTCATGTCACAGGTTCAAGAGCACAGCAACAAGACACAAGGTAGTTCTTCTGCATCAGTAAGGTCTCTTCCAGGCAAAAACTTCATGCAGCAGATGAAAGACACATCATGCTTATTTCCCTTCAACATCAGATGTCCAGAGGTGCCATCAGCAAAGAACTAGCAGAAACAATTGGGATCCAGCTACCCCCAATTTAATATCTGAGAAAAGTCTGGCCAGGAGTGGCCTTCATGGAAGAATTGCGGTCGAAAAGCCACACCTCCAACATGAAAACAAGGCTAAGCGGCTCATCTATGCATGAAAACAGGAACTGAGGGCAGGAAAATGGCAGCAGGTTCTCTGGACTGGAAAGCGATACAATAATTAGTGTCTACAGGCAACGGTGAAGCATGGTGGAGGTTTCCTGCAAGTTTGTTGCTTCTTTTCTATAAACGCAGTTGGAGATTTGGTCAGGATTAATAGTGCCCTGAATGCTGAGAAGTACAGGCAGATACTTTTCCATCATGCGGTACCCTCAGGGAGGCATCTGATTGGCCCCCTGCAGCAGGACAATGACCCCAAACCAGCCAATGACATTAAGAACTAATCTCCAGCGTAAAGACCTGGAAGTAATAGTTCTGTCCCCAACAGAGCCCTGATCTCAACATCATCGTGTCTGTCTGCGAGTACATGAAGAGACCAAAGAATTTGAGGCAGCCTATGTTTACAGAAGATCTGCCGTTAGGTCCCGAAGGTGTTTGGAACGACCTACCTGCTAAGTTCCTTCGAAAAACTATGTGCAAGTGTACCTAGAAGATCTGATGCGGTGGTACCACCAAATATCCATTTGATTTCTGTTCACTTACGTTCTATTTTGTTTATTGATGAACACTTTCATTTATAAAAGAACTGTTGCTTTTCACACCCGCCTGGAACTTTTTCGCAGTATATCTACATCTGATCTCATCAAGCTGTTAGCATCGGATCAAGGTGAAAACATGCGAGATGAAAGGCATAAGACTTTACCATCCCCACTAATATCTTCTGCAGGTCCGAAGAGGGCATGCAAACGGAGAAGAAACAGAGGGAGGGGGTAAAAAAAACAAAACAAAAAAAACAGGAGAGGTTACTGCATCGTGTCATTCACAAGTGTACATCACATTCGAGGTGGAGGTTAATATGGTTAAAAAGGTTAATACAGACGCCTGTCTGGTGGAGAAAGCGCCGAGTCGGGATGTTTCTGTAAGGAGTGAAGCAGCTGAGTGGTGTTAATGGAATGTGCGGGAGTTTGCAAACACCTGGTGCGCGATCGGAAAATGTGCCATTATGATTCTAAATTCCCAGGGATCAAAACCGGTGTGTGAAGGAATGTGGTCAGCACTTTCGGACCCGTTTAACCTTTCAGGAGCTCTGCTTTATGCAGGGTTTCTGCAGGTTTCAAAGTCAAATTTAAGACTTTGTGAGACCTTTTACAGACCATTGAGAATGAAATGTAACACCTACAGTATATCACGATATCAAAAACACGTTTACAAATACGTTGCTTGTTTAAATTGTCTAAATTATTTTTTTAAGCCAAGTATCGCTAAACTTGCACTTCCCCATAGGTAAAAAATAAAATCAGTTTTACGCTTGTACAGTCCGATAATGACAGTTGGTCTCATTTGTAGTATGCAATACAGCGAATTACATTTAAGTGCTGCGGGAGCAATTTAATGAGGTAGCGTGAAAATTAAGACCTGTTTAAAAGGTTAAGAGCTAGAACAGCAAATGTAAATTTTTTTTTTTTAGATTTTAGACTTTTTTTGTTTTACCCAGTGAAAACCCTGTTTATAAGACTTTTACAGCAAAAATGGAGTTAGATATGATATTTATATGCCAAATAAAGTGCAGAACTTAAGAAAAACCTGATCTCAGGAACCCTGACTCAAGCAGGATGCCATGAGAATTACGTAAATTCTCCAGAGAATTTTACACACAACTGCTGCTAGAGTTTACACAGAATGGGCTAAAATACAAAAACCCCTCAGGTTCTGTAGGTACAGGTTCCTCAAGGTTCAGCACGTGTTAGGAGAGAAATCTGAGCGAAATGGCCGAATTGGTTTGCGGCTGTCTGAACGCTAACTTACTTTATAAACACACTTAAGCTTTACATCGCACAAACTGTCACGGACATCTGTACATATGCAAAATGTACCTTGAACTCTTTAGTGACTTAAAACATTACAAAAATATCAACCTCCATAGTAATTGAAGGGTCTTGCTCAATTATCTCACATAATTATCCAATTAAGTCAAACAGCCCAGCACATAAAATCAGCAACTTATAGCATGCAGGTAGGATTTCAGAACCTGAAAATTCCACAGACTCACCAAAACCTGGATGTAAATGGGGCCAGCGATCTACTTATTCAGGGTCAACTCTTTATTGGCTGAAAACGTCACGAAAAAACTGAAATCTGACGTGTCCGTGAAATTTCGAAATGTAAAAATAAGACCTATAAGGAATATTCTTTAAATGTGATACGAATAAAATCTCTCTGAAGTAGTGTATTGCCGAATTAGCGAATTCCTTGGGGCATGATTGGTGATGGCAGAGAAGCATACAATGCTGTTTATCTGGCTTTAGAGAGATTTCATTAGCGAAATACCTCCAAGTCATACTGTAATTAGCTATAATTTGCTGTATTCCTCTGAGAAATAAGAATCGCAGAGGCTGCTTTTGATTGGCCATAGACTTCGGATACAAGATACAAGCTCGATGTTTTACCAGTATTTCCATCGATAATCGGGATGTTTTCCTTTGTGGATATTTGTGCAGAGAAGAAACCAGCGGTTTGTCGTTTGAGCATTTAAACATGCTTTGGAGAAAAGCTACACTGTTTATATTCTCTCGTGTTGCACAAGGCAGACCACACACGTCCACACGAGGAGTTGGAGAGTGGAAGTAGGACTGGGAGCTAGTCGGAGGCGGTGGCTAAAGAAACGAGCGATTGCATAACAGAGTGTTTTGCTTGTTGGGTATGCTGCCAGAAAAGAGGTTGAAATAAAAAAAAATAATAATAAAAAAAAAAAAAAAAACTTTTTCTGGGATAGATTTCTAAAGAACAGCCTACTGAAGCAGGACGGACCATTCGAAGTTTCAAAGACTGTAAAATATAATTATAATATTGATTTTTTTTTTGCGTGCGATTGTTTAACAGTATGAAATAAAGTGTTGACGTGGCCTGCGGAGCTCCAGTCCTCTGTCTCCAGTGGTATCCCATAAGTCTGCGCGTTGAAGCCTCACCAGATTTCTGGCAGCAGCGTGACTACAATCAGCAAGCCGGGCTATTCTGGGGCAAAGGGTCGTTCTGTGCAGAGCTGCCAGATTTCTGCAGCTTGGATTCACTTGAGCAGCAGGGAAGCTGCTCCGAGACGGTTTCTTCGTGCATTCCAGCTATAGAACAGTTAGATATGTTTTTGCTCTGGAGCATGCACGATTTCTTAACACCCTCTCCGAAGGACAATAAAACAATATATCAGGTCATGGAAATGGAATAAACGGTGCGCTCATTATATTCATTACGAAAGTGTGCCCTGATTCTGCTTTTTAGATTCAAATAAAAAGTGCAATGAGAAAAAAACAGAAGGAGAGGCACAGCCACTTCATACAGAGATCACAGCATGGCCAAATTCTTTAAAAACCAAACAAAAACCAAACAAAAAAAACTAACAAATCTTAGTTTGAGGGAAAACGAACACCAGTCCCTGATTACGAACCAATGCGAAAAAATACTAAAAATAATAAATTGCGTATTTTATGTGAATGTTCTCAGGTCGTTACTTATATATAATGTGTTTTTCTACTTTATCTGGATTTTTAAAAAAGTCTCTGGAGGACAAGAGTGGTATAAAACAAGGGCACATCCACTGTAATAAAACGTTAATCGTTTTTAACGTTTGCGTTGGGGAAAAAAGATTTATTTCTATATAATTATTAGAAGATGCGCTATACTTGTATTATTTAGAAAATGACCAATATTTTATATTTGTTGACTGTTTCTCGAGCGCGTTCTCTCTGCGCCACTGCTGCTACGTGAATATGACGCATCACAACGCTACGGAGACCGAGGCGTGTCATCGCTTGCTGCTTCATATGCATCTTTAAATGTACCGCATCGTTGGCTATGCATCGAGAATCTAATCGCATCGGCCTCAGTTATGAAGACGCGCCTCCATACTCTGAACCCATCACACAGAACTGTGCTGATTGTTTTTGAATGTGCTGTAGAAAAATGTTTAGCGCTGATTTGAAGGCTTGCGGTCTGAAGTGGGAGCTCAGTGATTAAGACTTTGGGTTAATGATTGGAAGGTCGGAGGTTCAAAGCCTCGGTATCGCCAGGTAGCCACTCTTGGGCCCTTAAGCAAGGCCCCTAACCCTCTGTGCTCCAGATGTATAATGGCTGACCCTGCACTCTGACCCCAGCTTCCTAACATCTCTCAGAATTTCACTCTGCTGTAATGAATTATCAGGGGAAAGAAATGTATCAGGGCTAATAAAGGAGCGTTAGAGAAGCAGGAAGGAAGGCGCACACATCACATGAGCGTGTTAGTAGGAAATCACACACTTATATACAAACACAGAGACCACATGAAAGCTACCCTTAGGTGGAGAATCATGGGAGCAGAAGACAAAAGGGAGGAGGAAGCGACGAGCTTTAGCTGCTTTGGGTGGCGTTGGAGTCGGCGAGTCTTCAGAAGGAGGAGAACGGAGGAATGGAAGAGAGAAAGAATTAAAAACAAAAGAACAGGAAGCAAATGAAAACAGCGAAATGGAATGAACAGTGTACACATTGTGGACTGAAATGATGGCAATGCTTTGGCCTGGTTTCTGCGACACTGATCACTATCACTTTGCTGAAAACCCAAACGGACTGAGGAACTTGACCAGTAATAACCAAGAGGTGCTTTTTTTTTACATGTGTGCAGTCTGTTAGCATAGGAATTGGTGGTATTAAAAAGCCCATATTTCAAACTCTAATTAATGAGTATATATAGTCAAATTTGATTTTCTTGTACCAAAAAAAGAAGACCAAACCCACATTCAAATGTAAAAAATAAATCAATAAAATTGAAAGAATTTCTCAGCTAACACACATGAGCACCACAATGTGCCTGTATCATCAAAACGTATTGAAGGATAGAGCAGTGACGCCCGTCGCATTTGTCTGCAGCTATCACGTGTGCGTGTTTGTCGAAAAACACGGACCCTCGCATGCACATGCTTGACTCTTGACCCGTCACACAGGCAGCTCATTCACACTCTGCCTGCACATCGTCGGCACGTCAGCAGCCTTTCCTGCTCCATGCGTCTCAAACGATTCTTTCTGCAGCGCTGCAGCCCTCCGGCTACAAACGCACGCTGCCACGGCAGAGTCTCTCCTGCTTTCCATTCTCGTCTCCCACGGAATTACGAGACATTAAGATCGAAATCGACTTGAGAACGAGGAAACGGGTATGTGTGAGCGTGCAAGTGTTGAATTGTGCCTTTCGAGCTGATGTGTTTTCCTAGTGACGGCGCACTTCTGATCCGGAAACATCAAGATGGCTCAGCTATGCGCTTCTGGCAACACACACACCGTCACAGCTGCGGTCTGGACGACACCTGTTGGTTCTCGGTTCGCATCTACAAGCTTCAATCTTGAATCTCTGCCAATTTCCAGACACACTCTATATACAATTATGAAATAATTAAACCAACAGCACAGAGTTAAACCCACTCATAAAAATATTTTGATTCACACTTTTGTGTAATGTAGTTCTTATTTCCTGCCCTGTCTTCATATCAGTCACTTGAAGAAACTGCCTCAGAAAAACACATCTGCGTGGTTCTGCCCCATCAGTGTGCATTAAATATATTACGGTATTATTTTGTTGAAACGCGGCCTTTTGAGATATTATGGAAAAATAGCACGCACAAATAACTAGAGGTCTACCGATTCGTCGGTTTGACGAGTAATCAGCACCGACAGTCCAAAAATTCATACTGATAGTTTTTCTGGGTTGCGCTTAAGCAGGATCACTGTCATTATAAGAGAGCGGCCTCTAGAGGCGAATCGCTGATACCACACGCTGTTTATGATCCCAAGAGGCACCGACTTACTGGAAACCATACACACCAGCTCTTGTTTCTCCATTATAATTTGATGCTTCTTAACTTTAAATATTAAAATATAACTTGAACTGGACCAGGCTATACTTCGATTGCTTGCAGTTCTTTAACAGGACTAGTTACATTTCCCCTGTTTCAGACGATCAAATTGTGTTGAAATGTCATTACGAGGGCGACTCTAGAGTCGAATCACTGACGCCATGTGCTGTTTGTTTTAACACAGGATTATTTTTTTTAAACCAGTTTCCATTTTAAAACTATCGAATGATTAATCGATTAACGCAAGTACGATCCAAACCAGCTATTGGTAAAATCCACTATCGTCCAACTTCTACAAACAACCACATTGTTGTTATTATTATTATTATTTTTCTTCTCCACTAACTTCCAAAAAGTTCACATACTGACAACATAATTACCACAAAGTTTGACAATTACTGAAAAATTCCATTTCCTTCACTGACACCTTCACAATTTGTTATTCGATGCCTTTTGAATGTTTTCTTTTCTTTGGCAAGTTGCAGGTGTGTACACCAAATTGAAGGTTCTCACCTGATACAGAGATGGTACGAACTCCCACTCGTACAGTTTCTATCCGCTTCTCATTGTTTCCAAGTCTGCAATGCAAAGTCAGTACACAGAGCAATAAGGACTTCAAACTCTCACTTCTGCAAGTTTTACCCTGCAATGTATTGTTGGGTACTCAATGCTAACACACACACACACACACACACACAAAAATATCATACAGACATTATTGTCTAACTGGCAACAAAAGTGAGTACACCCTCAGTGATAACAGCTGTACATGGTGTAACCAGGCAAAGCCACATGTCCTATTCATCATGTTCATGTTTTTGTCTGCTTATCAGGACCATACAGATGTGTGTATCTTGTATTAGAGCAAAATAAATCTGGTGCTTTGAGACCAATTCTCTCATACTGACCACTGGATGTTCGACATGGACCTCATGGTAAAGACTCTCTGAGGATTTGAGAATTAGAATCGTTTCTCTCCACAAAGATGCCAAGGCTTTAAGAAGATCAGTTACGGTACAGTGGTCAGGTTCATACAGAGGTTTTCCAAGACGAGTTCCACTCAGAACAGACCTCACAAGGGTCCATCAAAGAAGTTGAGACCTCGTGTTGTGCATCAGGTGCAGAAGCTGCTTAAAAAAAAACAGACTCTTGAGTGCTGCAGCAGTGATTTAGAGTTTGCAGAAGCAGAAGGTCTGCATGTCAGTGCTCAGACCAAACGCCACACACTGCAACAAGTCGGTTTGCAGGCCGTCGTCCCAGAAGGAGCCTCTTCTGAAACTGGATCATAAGAAAACCTACAAACAGTTTGCTGAAGAACAACCTGTCCAAGAGCATGAATTACTGGAACAATGTCCTGTGGTCTGATGAGACTAAGATAAACTTGTTTGGCTCAGATGGTGTCCTGTGTGGTGACGCCCTGGTGAGGAGAACCAAGAAAATTGTGTTCTGTTTACAGTCAATCATGGTGGTGGTAACATCATGGTCTGGGGCTGCATGAGTGCTGCTGGTACTGGCAAGCTGCAGTTCATTGAGGGAAACATGGATTTCAACATGTACTGTGACATTCTGAAGCAGAACATGATGCCCTCTTCTCAGAAACCGGGCCGAACAGCAGTTTTCCAACATAATAAAGACCCCAAACACACTGCCATGATGACACCTGCCTTGCTGAGGAAGCTAAGGTTGAAGGTGATGGAGTGGTCAAGTATGTCTCCAGACCTGAACCCTACTGAGCACCTGTGTGGATCCTCAAGCGGAAGGTGGAAAATCGACATGTGTCCAACATCCAGCAGCTCCGTGATGTGATTATGGAGGCGTGGAAGAGGATCCCAACAACAACCTGTGCAGCTCTGGTGAATTCCATACCCAGGAGGATTAAGGCAGTGCTGCTCATACAAGATACTGACACTTTTGACACGTTTCACTTAGGGTGTACTCACTTTTGTTGCCATTTAATTAGACAATAATGGCAGTAGAGGGCAGTAAATCTGTACTGCTCTACAAGCTGCACAATGACTACTCTAAAATATATCCACGTTTCATTTTTATAGTATGGTTCCTTGAGAAGATCTAATAAAATAGTTGCTGAAATGTGAAGAGTGCACTCACTTTTGTGAGATACTGTGTGTATATATAAAGCAGCAAAAAAAAAAAACACAATAAAAGAACCCAACAGAATAAAACACACTTTCAGACAGCTTGTACTTACTTTGGTATTGATGGAAGTGCTCTCTCTCCCTCTGTTGGTCATGAAAAAAACGTTTGCAACATGTTATATATGAAAAGATTCTTGCTTTAAATTAATCTATCGGATCATTTAAATACAATCTTACACCAATCACAAGTGAATTTGTCGCCTGTCCATCCACCGATCTACAGTAAGGGCTCTGGTCATCATTTTCGCAGCAAAAGCGCAAATTTACAAACCATGAGAAGTTTCTGGGTATAAATCCAGCCTATAATCCTTCCACCCCCAAAAAAATGATCATCTTTTAAACAAACCCCTCTTTAATCTGCTGGTTAAATCATATATAATGGTGAAACGTCTCCACAGTAAAAACCCTGCTGTGGAATGTTCTCTCACACACAATGGGGTTCTATTCAGAGCTCCAGCTGGAGCCGAGGCGCGATCGGATGCCCGTATCGCACATCGGCTTCGAGGAGTAACGAGCCGGCGGGGCGGAGGAGGGGACGCTTTACCTTTCTGCGGCCTGACGATGAAAGACTGGGCGACGCCGTTGACCAGGCGACAGTAGCCGTCGATCAGGTCGGCCATGTTCTCCGCGGTGGTGAAGGACGGCGTGGTGACGGTGAGAGGCTGAGACAAGACGGATAGAGACACAGAGACGAAATGAGTCATTATCGGTCCCCCCCAACCCCCGAGCCTGAGCAGTGTGATCTCCTGGTACGTTGCCAATGTTACTACATGAACTGCAGCTGCAATAAGACCCACCCCTGAACCCTCAGACACACCCCAACTTCCACCAAAATCCCCCGTCTTTCATATATATATATATATATATATATATATATATATATATATATATATATATATATATATATATATACACACATATACATATATACACACACACACA
>JAAIIK010021072.1:0-11765 GCA_014706435.1 Silurus glanis
TGTAGCTAGACAGCATCGGATGGTGGTCTGTAGGATGGTTTTGGAGGCGAAGAAGAAGAGGAGGAGAGTGAGGACTGAAAGAAGAATAAGATGGTGGAAACTGAAGGAGGAAGACTGTAGTGTGAGGTTCAGGGAAGAGGTCAGACAGAGGCTCGGTGGTGGTGAAGAGGTGTTGGGTGATTGGGAAACTACTGCAGGAGTGATGAGGGAGGCAGCTAGAAAAGTACTTGGTGTGACATCTGGAAATAGAAAGGAAGACAAGGAGACGTGGTGGTGGAATGAGGAAGTGCAGGAGAGCATAAGGAGAAAGAGGTTGGCAAAACAGAAGTGGGATAGACAGAGTGATGAGAAAAGTAGGCAGGAGTACAAGGAGATGCGGCAGCAGGTAAAGAGGGATGTGGCGAAAGCCAAGGAGAAGGCATATGAGGAGCTGTATGAGAGGTTGGACACTAAGGAAGGAGAAAAGGATTTATACCGATTGGCCAGGCAGAGGGACCGAGCTGGGAAGGATGTGTTGCAAGTTAGAGCAATAAAGGATGGAGAGGGAAATGTGTTGACTAGTGAGGAGAGTGTGCTGAGAAGGTGGAGGGAATATTTTGAGCAGCTGATGAATGAGGAAAATCAGAGAGAGAGAAGGTTGGATGATGTGGAGTTGGTAAAGCAGGATGTAGATAGGATTAGTAAGGAGGAAGTGAGAGCAGCGATTAAGAGGATGAAGAGTGGAAAGTCGGTTGGACCAGATGACATACCTGTAGAAGCATGGAGATGTTTAGGAGAGCTGGCAGTGGAGTTTTTAACCAGATTGTTTAACAAGATTCTGGAAGGTGGGAGGATGCCTGAGGAATGGAGAAGGAGTGTGCTGGTACCGATCTTTAAGCATAAGGGAGATGTGCAGACCTGCAGTAACTACAGGGGAATTAAGTTGATCAGTCACACCATGAAGTTATGGGAAAGAGTAGTGGAAGCCAGGCTGAGAGAAGAGGTGACCATCTGTGAGCAACAGTATGGTTTCATGCCGAGGAAGAGCACCACAGATGCCTTATTTGCTTTGAGGATGTTGATGGAGAAGTATAGAGAAGGACAGAAGGAATTGCATTGTGTATTTGCGGATTTAGAGAAAGCGTACGACAGAGTGCCGAGAGAGGACTTGTGGTACTGTATGAGGAAGTCAGGTGTGTCAGAGAAGTATGTGAGGGTGGTGCAGGACATGTATGAGGACAGTGTGACAGCAGTGAAGTGTGCAGTAGGAACGACAGAGTGGTTCAGGGTGAGGGTTGGACTACATCAAGGATCGGCCCTGAGCCCTTTCCTGTTTGCAGTGGTGATGGACAGGTTGACGGACGAGGTCAGACAGGAGTCTCCATGGACTATGATGTTTGCGGATGATATTGTGATTTGTGGTGAGAGTAGTGAGCAGGTTGAGAAGAGCCTGGAGAGGTGGAGATGTGCGCTGGAGAGAAGGGGAATGAAAGTCAGTAGGAGTAAGACAGAGTACATGTGTGTGAATGAGAGGGAGGGCAGTGGAGTGGTGCGGTTGCAGGGAGAAGAGGTAGAGAAGGTGGAGGAGTTCAGGTACCTGGGGTCAACAGTGCAAAGTAATGGAGAGTGTGTTAGGGAAGTAAAGAAAAGAGTGCAGGCAGGGTGGAGCGGGTGGAGAAGAGTGACAGGAGTGATTTGTGATAGTAGGGTATCTGCAAGAATGAAAGGGAAAGTTTATAGGACTGTGGTGAGACCTGCGATGTTGTATGGATTAGAGACCGTGGCATTGAGTAGAAGACAGGAGGTGGAGCTGGAGGTAGCAGAGCTGAAGATGTTAAGGTTTTCGTTGGGAGTGACGAGGATGGACAGGATTAGAAATGAGTTTATTAGAGGGACAGCGCATGTAGGATGTTTTGGTGACAAGGTGAGGGAGGCGAGATTGAGATGGTTTGGACATGTGCAGAGGAGGGACATGAATTATATTGGTAGAAGAATGCTGAGGATGGAGCCACCAGGTAGGAGGAAAAGAGGAAGACCAAGGAGGAGGTTCATGGATGTGGTGAGGGAAGACATGCAGGTAGTTGGTGTGAAAGAGGCAGATGTAGAGGACAGGGGGGTATGGAGACGGATGATCCGCTGTGGCGACCCCTAATGGGAGCAGCCGAAAGAAGAAGAAGAAGATTCATATAATGACTAAAACTGACACAACTGCTGTTGCCTGATGACTGACCCTAGTGCTGGGAATCATAATTCTATAGTAGTGGACCATTAATATGGATTTATTTCTTATTATTTATTTCTATTTCGTCCGTAGTTTTGGCCACTAGCTTATGCTTTCCCATCATACGACACCTACCAGTGGTTGAAGGTCAAGGGCATAACACACGATCTCAGTCTCTGCATTTTGTTATACTGCTGCTTATGCTGCATGACATGGCAGAGTAACACAATCACAATCTCTTCCACATACTTGTGCTCACAGATGCCCATGATTGGCTGGTGGCTGTGATTGACAGTGGAGAGAGAGTATCCCGTCCCTTTCATTGTGACATTTACACACAGTGTTTAAGCACAATATTCTTTCACATACATGCACATTGAATGTCCATTGTTACCGTCCTTGAATCACACTGTAGAAAAAGGGATAAAAAAGAAAGGGATATGACAACAAATGTAATCTGAATGGATTGCGAATGCACAGAGCTAAAGAGAAACAGAAAAGAACAGGGGATCTCTTCTAAGCCTGGATGAATCAATGGTTAGAAGAAAAGAGTGGGGGTGACAGCAAGAAGTGTAAGGTAGTCGTGGAAACAGATGAGCCGTATCGAGAAAAAGCCAAACAGAGAGAGAAAGAGAGAAAAAGAGATAAAAATGAATGAGTGTAAAGGCTGGTACATAAGACACGTTTCAGACAGCGGAAGGCTGATGTTTCAGTCTGCCAAACGACATAATGAGGCATTAAGGCAGAAAATATTCGTGCCAGGGGAATATTTGGGGGTGAGTAATTAGGAGCTAACCTATAGTGGCATGCTAAACATAGGGACTGATCCACTTACACTACAGGAGTGTATGGAGATTCACCAGCGGTGGCCTACAGACTCTAACTAGAGACTCACACACAGGCCTCTTATCAAGATCATGGTATAAGGTAATGAGAGTTGCAAATGTTAAACACTAAAAGAAAGCCAGTGGTGAGGCAGAGGCTAAACATAATGATATTTTCTCAACATAATGATGATTCTTTATCTGAGAATGCAAGTGTAAAAAAGCGACCGCTAAGTAAGAGTGTGTGAAAAAAAGAAAAGAAAGAAAAGAAAAAACAGATTGCTTTGTATTTTCTAATTACGCTCCCAGTACTGATTTGGTAGATGTGCAAGGTTGGTTCCCCGACTTCATCCATGTTAATGAACACCACTGGCGCCGAGCGTGCTGGCAAGCCGTGTGAAGTGGCACAGAGATTAAACTCTTGGATGACTCAAGCCCTTTCGCAGCTAAGGTCAGGAATTATGTCCTGCGTATTAAATAATTTTGTGCGAATTCATCGCATCTCAGGGCCAGAATCAGACTGAGATTTTTCATCAGAGATGTATCATATGGCTAATAGAAATTAAATTAAAATTTCAATCTGGAAAAAGAAATGCTGTGTTCAAACGTGGCACTAGGTGGAGCTTCACTAAAAGAGCACTATGTTGGCCACTGTGTTTAATCACCAGAGAGAGTGGCAAGGATCCCTTTCTGTCTTTTTGTTTGTATCTATGTGGATGTGTGTGAGATAGAGATCGAGTTTCAGATCTGTGTGCAGGTCCAGTGTTTGTGCTTGTGTCCTGATGGGAGCGGGAGCAGGCAGGGAGCACCACTGGGAGAGAATGTGCACACTAAAAATTAATGAACTCTGAACTCCTCGCTGCGCTGCTCCTACAAATTGCATTGCCTCACAACTCGGGGGCATGCTGGGTGGTTTGATGCCTTCCCCGCTGTCCATCTTTCTGCTGAGCCAATTTTCATTTAAACCTAATTAAGAGCCTGAAATGAACATTATGCATTAGTTGAAGTGTCGGGATCCGTTGACTATCCCTAGAACGGGGTCTTAGGGAAAAAAAAGAATCTGTGAAGGGGGAGGAAAGTGGAGGGTGTAAGAATTAATTATAAGATATTAGCATACAAGTCATCTCATTGCAAGTTGAGTTAATGGAAGAATTAGTTCCATCATGTGTTAAATAGTCAGAGCTGATCTAGTAGCGTTTCCTCAATTTATTACACAAAGGTCAGTTTATAGGGTGGCAGGGCAGAGCTGTACATGGGCACACAATGGCAAAGGTCCTAACAGTGTTTAAAAGTACAATAAAGCACTAATTAGGGAAAAAAAAAAAAAAAAAAAGAAGCAAATTGTGGTCTGTGTTAGCATTACAGCAGCGTGCAGTTTTGCCATACTGTATCTTATATCAGAGTGATTTAATTAAGATTGCTATCGGAGCTTATTGGAAAGCCGCGTTATCTACATGCAATATCAACCCCAGCAGCTCAAACATAATGAACACGCCTCAGATTACACGTTAGCAACTCCACCTAATTGGGCTGCTCGCATGAAGTCCTTTTTTTGTCTCTCGTTTCACTACAGCCTGAAACGGCACTGTGGACGACGCGGCGTTATCTGCGTGCAGCAGCAGACTGCAGGTGAAGCTGCCCAAGCTCTTATCACTCCTGGACACTTATCACGGCTCCTCTCCGTCGCATTCTGAAGGTCTCGCCTGATGCCGCTGCCTGTAATGGAGCTTATATGCAAAAAGGTGTCCATATGGGCCTTGACCCCCACCTTCACCCTCCACCCCACCATTGAACGGAGCCAATGACACACCAAGCTCCACTACTAGGGGGTGGGGGGGTTCCGTGGCAAAGCTGTTATTCACACCCTCCCAACTTCATCCACACCTTGTACCAAAAATAAAAAATAAAAAATCCTGTATGAAATATTTTGTCCTGGATTGCATTAGGCAGGCTGAAATTAATCTACCATTACGGAGAAAATTTAAGACTCTAAAGCTTTGAGGGTGGCGGTAATAAAACAGTTTAACTGCTCTACTGAAAACATGATTGGTTGAAGGCAGCCACCGAGCGTTTTATCATGTGCTAAAGAGGAGACAGGGAGGAGAGAATGAAGAAATGGAGAGGTAGAGAAGACCTCAGAGCTGGTTTTAGTGCCAGTCAAACTATTCGTACTTAAACTACACATAAACACATGACACGGTGCTAGCCGGATAACACTATACCCCAGACTAGGACACTTGTGTTCTAAACAGTGAACACACATCTCTAGCTGTATGTATTTGCTCATCTATAGGCCGGGAAAATCACACACAAACACAATACACCAAGGTGGAAAATAACAAGCATTACCACACAGCAGCAAAGCAACGGAACAGAAATACAGCGTTTCAACTTAATGGTGGTTGTCCTGGTGCTGTTTTTTTTTCAATGATATGTGTGTCACCACTATCTAACACCTCTGGCACACAGAGCAAATGAGCCTCTAAATGTGCATTTGTGGGATGGGATTCTCCTGCTCACTGGAAAGCAAAATGTGCCCTATGGGGTTAAAGTTCACCCGAGGATGACAGGATCTTGGATGGCCATTTGTCCTGGCAGGTTGATGAAACCTCGCCTGAAGTCAGGACACTGCTAGCACATGACACGCGCCTCTGAAGCATGACCCCCACCCCCGACACACACACATATACTTTAGATGCTTTTAAACTCTCAAAGACATTTTATGGCATTTCTTTCTACCGTCATATTATGCCAAAGCTCACAGTTTAGGTTCTACCAGCAAATAAGTCTAATAACGGGTAAAAGACAGTCTGTGAGTGGGTTCCAATGTTTAATTAAGCATACTTCCATCATAAAGATCGTTAGGTAAAAG
The DNA here is from genome assembly GCA_014706435.1 of Silurus glanis. Taxonomy (NCBI): domain Eukaryota; kingdom Metazoa; phylum Chordata; class Actinopteri; order Siluriformes; family Siluridae; genus Silurus; species Silurus glanis. The sequence goes on from JAAIIK010021072.1 coordinate 5,897, forward strand.
TGCAACCAGATACTCTTTATTAATGGTCAACAACACCAAGATGAATTATTGACCATGGGCCTTAAAATAAATATACAACTTTCTGTAAGCATGTGCAGTCTGTAAGCAGGGATGGCCAGTATTTTATGATACATGTATTTCAACTACGTATTTCAAATGTAAAATAGGATTTTGTCATTAGTATTTGATAGGGTTGATGGAAATGGCTTCATATTACATATACAGTGTTTTGTATTTTTAAATTACTGTCAAATACTTTGTAAGACGTCGACATGATGACATCATAAAAATGCGGCCTCTGATTGGTGTCTACTGTGTCAGTACTTTGCCCAGACTTGTTGATATCAGAACAGAAAATTGATCCCTATAGAAGAAGGTGATGAAGGTGAGAAATGTGCAGGCTGTCAGCTTCTAAATAGGTGTCTAATGATTGATAAATAAATATATGATTGCCGAATATTGTACCCTAATTAAGGTAGCTGTTTATTAGAATCATGATTTTGCATACCATTGCATAAATGACTGCCTGACACATAATATATTATTATATTTATGACTAACAATTAAATTATTAATTAGTTAGAAACCAGTTGCTCTGAATACGGGTGTCATCAGTTGTCTTCTTATGAATGACACGTTTGTCAGTGAGTCAGTGTTTCTGATGTAAAGTAGCCTTTTGTTACCAAACACCAAATAACTAAATTAGGATATAGATATGAGTCTTTTGAAAACTGTGAAACATTAAACTTTAAAACTAACTTTTATCTGGGAGTTCACAGAGATGTGTATGTGAATATTTGATCTGTTAAATAGTTGCATATGTCAGATTTATTGCATGACTGCTGTTGCTATCAAAAATTGTTGACAATCAACTAAATCAGTGGATTGGTGAAGGAGATCAAATACGCCAATTGATGGAGGGTTTGCGAAGAGATTTCATGCTCCCTTGTAAAAGTATTTTTTTGTATTTTTCACAATACAAAAATACAGTATTTTATTTTGATACTCCTAAAGAAGACAAAAAAATTTATTGATTCATGCTCTAAAAAAGAAGTAATCCGTCCCTGTAGGTAAGGGGTAGCTCAGTGATTAAGACGTTGGACTTCTAATTGGAAGGTCATGAGTTCAAATCCCAGCACCATTGTGTTGCCATTTCTGGGCCCTTGAGCAAGGCCCTCAACCCTTCACTGCTAAGTTGTGTCAATTAAATAAGTGCAAGCTGCTCTGGAAAAGAGTGTCTGGCAAGCGCTATGTAAATGTAAGACACACCGACTTTTTTTTTTTACATTTAAAAGCTGACGTGTTTTTAGACATTCAAACAAGTGCAGATTTGACCCAGCATTTGATCAGACAAGAACTTATAAAAACTTAGCAATATAGCGCTCCCAGCGTTCCTATCACTCCATGTCCTGGAAGTCTCTTTTTCGAGGCATGTCAAGCACCAAGATCTCCGCAACAGTGTCTTCGATAAGTGTGCAAAGTTCGCAGGAGCCGAATCTGGTGAGTAGGGTGGGTACGGAAGAAAGTTCATGTGGAACGTTCTCCAAAGATCATCATGTACAAGTTGCCGAATGTTTTATACATTTTCGGGGGGTTTTCGGGGGGTTCGCGTGTCACTCGAAACATCTCAAACGACTAATTTGCAGCATAGCCATAGGTCAAACACAGGTCACGTCAAATGTCTTTGTGGCAGATTTGAACAGTTTGATGCAGAATTTCACGTTTGCTCTTTGTTCTAACTTGCTGTCCATGATGAAATTGCAGATGTGGAAATGCACGTGGTATACTCTGTCCCCATTTAAGTGCATTTAATGCATCCCAAATAAGAGCACTGTACACACATACACACACTCACTGCTGGGACATTTCAGTGTAGCCAGTTCACCTATCAAGCTGTACACATACATATTACAGTATCAGTGATTCCTACATCCATTGTGAAAATGTTCAAAAGCCCTGCACTATGGGCCATGTGTTTTCTTTCTTTTCTTTATTTAATCCTTTGTGGCTTGAATGAAATGAGCCACGGGCCATACTTGGCCAACAGGGTTTGAGTTTGTCTATTGGCTTTGACAATTATAAACACCTTGGCAAGGGCTTGTTCTCAGACTGACTTTTAAGGTTGCCAAAAAAGAGAGTGATGAGAGTGGGTTTTTGACGAGGTTTTTTCACCATCTCACAAAGCCAAGCATGATTTCGAATGAGATGGACTTTCAAAAAATTTGGTGAAGATTTTGATAATTGCAGAGAAATTACAATTAACACCTTGCTCCCCAGAGATCGCTCTGAAAACTCTTCCAATTTCCAGGATGTGTGCATTTAACACCCAGAGGTGGAGAAACATAAAATGGATCTGAAAATAGAGGTGTAAGTGAGTCACTTTTGGCTAGAAAATTTAATATTTGTTTTTATAGTGTAATCAGTTCTCCACACAAATGTAATACAGGCACATGCTATAGTAATACTATAGTACAGTATACACTATATGGACAAAATATTGGGACAACTTTTACAATAAAGTATGAGGATCACAATTGTAAAGGATGTCTTTGGATGCAGTAGCAAAACAGTTTCCCTTTACTCTAACTAATATACCCAAACCTGTTCCAGCATGACAATGCTCCTGTTCATATAGCAAGTCCCTTGAAAATAGGCTTTACATGGATTGGTATGGAAGATCTTGAGTGGCCTGTTACGGGCACTGACCTCAACCCTACCCTACTAATCACCTTTGGGATGAATGTGAAAGCTGACTGCACCCCAGGCCTCTTCACTTAACATCAGTACCTGATTTTACTAAAACCCTTGTGGCTTAATGAGTACAAATCTCCACAAGCACACTCCAAAATCTTCCTAAAAGAGCGGAGGTCATTATAACATTAAATCGGGACTAAATCTGAAATGGAATGTTCACAGTTGCTCTACATGTACACGCTTACACATGTTCTCATCTGCTGTATCATGTTTTTGTAGATTTTGCTCAACATATATGATTGCCATGTATGTTTGCATCATGCTTCCTGACTACAGAAATGATATGCTATTGCACACAAATGTATTACAGGTGTTTTTTTATACTGTATTTCCATTTGCACGCTTTAAGTGAGAAAAAAAGACTCAAAAAGCAAAAGCAATATACTGTTGTAGGTCTCTGTTTATGTGGTACTCAGGCCAGGGCTAGTCTCCTCTGATAAAGCCACTATTTAACATGGCAGATTTTTTGAAGACATGCTGTAAAGCCCTGTGGTGGTGTCAGAGGGCTAATACACAGAGTGGTAGAGAGCACTGAAGGCTAACAAGGCTGAAGTGAACACTCCGCTGTTAGCTCAGGCTGGTGACTCAGTCGGCATTTCGGCTTCGTCGAGAATCAGGGTCATCCCAGCCACGCACGCACAAACTCACGCGCACTCAAACATGTTTTGTGGCTTCTCATTAGAGCTCAGCTGGTTGTGAGCATGTCAGCAAACAGTGTCTGCGAGCAGGACGGAATGTGAGAGCGGGGCAGCCCGTCGCATTTCTCAGCTGACTTTGCAAAGTAATGAGGCGAATACCAACAGGCTGGGGCTCCGCCGAAGGTGTTTTTTCCACATTGCGTTTGATGAATCGCATTTTAGAAAAAGCATCTCCGATCTGGGGCCGTTCAGGAAAAGAGATCAAAGATGCTTTTGAGATGCTTCAACTGGAACGGTTTCTCTGATCTATAGGTCAGAGTCTGAGGATCCCCCACGCTGATAAGGAGTCATTTGTGTGTAATGATCATATATGAATGAGTAGAGGCTTGTACGTGACAGTAATGTTATGCACTGTCTTGCAGAATAAACATAATATTTAATCATGAGTGACACCACCTTTCTGTCCAACAGCTTAAAGTCTTCAATGTTCATTTACTTTTATAGAAAGTGTTACACTCTCACCAGCTCTACACACAAGTAAAAAAAAAAAAAAAAAAAAAATACAGCTATACAGGGATCGTGCTAACTAATTTCACTTCTCTGGTTTAGATCAGTTCCATTGTTACTGAAACTTCAAGCAATTTCAAGCAAACAGCAGAAAAAGGGGGGGGGGGGGGGGGGGGGGCTTTGACATAAGATTCAGGCCTGTATTTGAAAACGCTCTTTAGATTATTTCAAAGAGCTCCGTTTTAAAAGCAGCGTTTCGCCTGTCTGCAGTTGAACAAGGGCAGCAGACTGGGGCTGAACTCACTATTAAAAGTGACAGAGCTCTGTAAAATGGTTTGTAATTGTGCCGATCTTGTGTTCTGGAAGCAGATGAAAAGTGTCCCTGTTTTTGAGCAGCTTGACTTAATGGAAAGGAGGCAGTGCTGCTGGATATGGGCCTAAATTGATGTAATTATTTGGTGTTGAGAAAAAAAACAACAACAAAAAAAACCCAGAAAGCTTCCATCTGATTCACTGGCACATCCTGTAGGAGTAAAAGCTGATTTCAAAGAGCAGTGACAGCAAACAAACACAAACAGGTTTTTGTGTTTTTGCAGCTTCAGAGGCATGGTTGGCTACGTTTGCAGCTTGCTCCAAGCCTTTTGATGGTCCAGATGGACTATAAATGGCAACATTTGGAATACGAGCCTAGGTTAACTCCTTTACAGATCTGTATTTGTTTCCACAATGCTACAAGCTACTAAAGCTGCTGCTGTTTGAAGTGCGGGTCGTTGGTGGAGCAGTTGGGGGAGAGCAGACTGCAGCGTTTTTTAGGATTCCAGCTCTCACTGAAAGCTATCGGCGTCGCTTTTTGAAGTAAATAAATTCGGGCTTATTTCTTCGTTCGCAGACAGCCTCCTGCCTTGTTTGTGCGAGGTCCAACAAGTGCAGTTTTACCGGATTTACATTTAAAAGGGACCCCCATGTGCAGTGGAAAATAAGTGTTGATTCGCAGAAGTATCAGCTGTGAAATCGATTGAGGTTGTGCGGCGCTCCCGAGCAGGCGGGCTGTGGCCAGGCTCGGCCGTTACGGCCTACTTCAAAAGGCAATTAGTCCGATTTCACATTCCCCGGCAGCTGAATAATTTCGTATAATTTTCAGGAGTGCTGGATGAAGGCCAACTTTGCTGGAAAGCATAGGACCCCCTGTCCCCTCCTTTCCCCTCTTTCTCCCTTCATATGTCCAATCCCCTCGCCCCCACCGTCGGCCCTGGTTTCTCCCGAACTGCCACCCTTCTCTTCCCTCATGTGCTCTCTTCATAATTTGAAAATCCTGTTGAAACACGGCTGTCCTAATTACATGCGCATCAGTCTGCTGTTCCCTTTACCCAACCTCATTCCCGCTGGGCCCGAGTCACCTGTGGCCCCTAGATGCACATGCACATATGTGCCCCCACCATGTGCACACACACACACACACACACACACACACACACACACACACACACACACAAACTCATACACTAATTTCATCTTAGTACAGCACTGTCAGACATCACCCTTCACTGGGCGCTTTTAATCGATTAGCTGAATGTCTATATAATACATCAGCAGCTGCCAGGCAGAAGAGATTCAGCAGTGAGACAGTTTAATTACTGTACATGTGTACCAGCTCAGAAAAAAAAACAAACAAACAAAAAAAACATCCACGGCATCCCCACTGCCCACTGCTTTCTGCCCTGGAGCCTGGAGTTAGTGCACTGATCTCGTCCCTCTGATCTAAAATCTGCACCTACTGTAGCATAAAGGGTGAAAACAACCGGCAGAAAAAAAAAAAAATTAAACTATGCAAATGCTCAAAGTACTTATTTTGTAGGGGTTTGTTTACAGAAATTTGACCGTGAGATCTATGCTCAATTGCAGTAATGAAATCCTTTTCTCAGGCACATATTTAGCATTCTCATTTAATCACTGCTATTAAGCTGCACTGC
>JAAIIK010021094.1:5534-22491 GCA_014706435.1 Silurus glanis
GGAAAATACACTGAATAAAACCTTATTATATCTTTACATACTCTTTTATTATGTTTTTATACAATATTTGTCATTTATAAATAAATTTTTCTCATTCAAAAACACGTAACAAAAACAACTGGGGTTGCATTTTGGGGGCTGGAACGGATTAATGGCATTTCAATTAATTTCAATGGGGAAATTTGCTTTGAAATACGAGCAATTTGACATACGAGCAAGGTTACGGAACGAATTGAACTCGTATGTCGAGGTACCACTGTATATATATATATATATATATATATATATATATATATATATATATATATATATATATACACTGACCCGGCATAACATTATGACCACCTGCCAAAACAGTTAATGCTGTAAATCCTGACATTTACAGCATTAACTTCAGCAATTCGAGATCATTTGTTGATCGGACCAGTTTCCAGTCCCGTTTCTTGGACAAAAGCTTCCCCACCACATGATGCTGCCACCTTGCTTTACAATTTTTTTCTGCATTGTTTTTCTTCTCCACATAGCACTGATCATTATGGTTAAACAGTATAATTTTGTTTCTTCTGTCCAAAGAACACTTCTTAAATAGGCTCGATCTTTGTGTAATAATCACTTGCAATCAATTAAAGTACATTTAGGTCTAAGTGTCGGGGCTTCAATTGTGCATGTCAGCATTTCAGGCCAGACTCTCATAATGACGGATGTTCAGTTGAACCTTTGGACCAAAGTTTCATTATCTGTTAGAATTAATGTGTGCCTGCTTCCTAAATGATGCATTGTCTCTGTGGTGTAAAGATGTGCAAATTTAAATACAGTTGCTTGTGGTAGCTTCAGGTTGAAGTTTGAAGTTGTTATGACAGTTGGCCAGTTAGAAGCTTCTAAAAACCATTGTCCATTTCAGGAACCTTTTAATATCCTTTTATATCCGTATACCATACAGAAACACACTTTTGAATAATGAATAAAGGAATAGCATGACAAGCATATTTTCCACACTAGCAATTTGGAGAGGACAGGACATTATTGACATGAAACATAAAAAAAAATGTCGCTGTCTTCTAGTTGATGTGCGTTCTTCAGTAAATGTTTTATGTAATAGCTGTTTAAACATCATCATCATCATAGATAATTGATAACACAAATAATTTATAATATAAAATAAATATAATAATAATATAAAAATAAATATAATTTTTAATCTGGTCCAGTAACTAAAGTAAGTTCAAAGTCAGAAAAATAATTGAATGGATGCAATTGGATACCGCACATATAATATAGGCTTTACATAATTTATTAATGAGGTATTACGCATGACATTTATGATTACTCAAGTTCGAAATTAGCATCACAATAAATGGACTTCTCTTGTTTCTAAATATTTGAATTGTGAATGTATAGCGGTATTAAGGTCAACATTTACAAAGGGCAAAAATCCAGGAACACTAAATCACAGTATTATGTCATCATGGAGCATCTTGTTTTGCTTACTGTTCCTTTGATGTGGAGTACAAAGAACATCAATTATGAATACTGTTTACAAAAGAAATATCAGACATATGATTAATAATGACAGCTCCTCAGTTCGTTCATGAGCTTGCATTCTTGCCTGTGTGGAATTTTGTAGAGGTCGACCGATATGGGTTTTTCTCTGGCTGATGCCGATGCCGATATTTAGAAATCATGGCAGCCGATGGAGGATAAACGATGCAGATTTTTTTGGCTGATATGTTTGGATGGTATTCTTTTTTCCACCTTCATCTTCTAATTAATAACAGTTAATTAATAAGACATGATACAAAAAATTGCTTAAATTAAACGTATTTAAAATACCACAAGCCTTTCCAGTCAGTGCACCTGTAGCTTAAACTGCAGCTGGTCTCTCTTCAAATGTTATTCTCATTCTCGCTTTAAAAGTAGCATCACATTTAACCGATGAAATATAGAAAGATAGATAGGGAACGAAGTATAAGATCTTAAAGCTCCCGGAAACACCAAGCTGACGGTCGGCCGGCGGGCAATGTCGGATGGGATTTGAGTTTCCGTGGGCTTTTGTTTTTCGCTGTATTCCGCACCGTTGGCTCTTGTCGGACGGCGTCAGCTGTTTTTCGGCAGGTTCTGCATGCAGCGAAACTCGTCGGCGAGAAAGAGAACTTCAATTGGCAAATGAGCACGCAAATAAACCCCCGTAACTGACGAACTGTAATTTTTGCCACTTGTCCTTGCAAATAAGCAGACATGATGCTTATTACACAAATCCGTTAGTTATGATCGTGGCAATTTTTGGTGTAAACGCTGCATGCTTTAGATATTTACAGTCCTAGCTCTTTCGGTTTCCCTGTTTGGAGGCCAAATACAGACTACTGCTACCTGCTGATATAACAGAGTTATGTTCTCTCATGCAAACACAGAACGTAAACGCATAGTTGGTTGAGTCTGATGCGCCTGTCTAATAATCGGCCTAGTTTGCAGCACAATCGGCTGATGTCGATGGTCTGGTGGCTGATGGTCTTGAAGCTTTTTTTTTTTTTTTTTTTTTACTTTTTAGGTTGCAACTGCTGGTTTGTTATTTGATATGCTTTCTTTTCATTTGACCCTTCTGTCTGGATTATTGACATTGCCTTTGTCTTTTAGTGGTGTATTGATTGGCCAGTGTTAGCAATGCATTTATTTCAACTATCCACAAGTCCACAAGTCTCATCCTATTTTGATATCCATGTATCCCTTGGGTTTCCTTCCACCTCCCTAAAACATGTCACTAGTTAGATTGGCTATGCTAAATTGTCCCTTAGGTGTAAATAAATGTGTGTGTGCATGTGTATGGTGTGCAGCATCTGGCATCCCATTTAGAAATATAATTGCTGTCCAGTGTTGTGGGGATAGGCTCATAACCATAATGCTTTGTTTTTATATTTATTTTAACGAGACCAGTGCACCTGTCATTTGCAGTATTGTGGACTCGCTTGGGGAAGCAATGCTGGGAAATGAATGATCTGATCATAGATCATAGACAGATCACCTGTTCTGCTCACTGGCTTCAAATGTCCTATTTTCCTATGAATCATACACAACCCATCAATTTGTTACATGCAGTCTGAGTGTGTGTCAGCAGTTTTTTGTTGTTGCTTTTGTATCTGATCCTGAAACAAAGTGTCCTCTGATGTACTTGCGTACAGAGTGCACTTGATGATTTAGATGTAGCACATCATTAATCTGATAACAGTCAAAATCAAGGCAACTGAAATTAATAGGAGATAGAAGAAATGCCATGTTATTGGATAATAATATTTTTCCTTAGATGGATCTATCAACAAGAGAGAAGTGACTTTTTAGTGAAAAAATTAGACTACACAGGAAAGCCTATGTATGACAAAATATTTGAACAAGCTGTAGCAACTGTTTAGTAGCACCAAACTATTATCATCCATCAGGGGCTGTTAATGGTAAATGACCAGAGCTGGCTGCAAAATGGTCTCTTTTTTAAAACATAATGGGCCAATAATTAAATCTGCATCTAACTTTTGTGACCATTAATTGCTAGTCATGTATGTAAGATATTAGAAAAAAAATGTGCCATATGATTTGTTCCTTGTTATCCATATGGCTTTATTATTGTTTTCGGGTTAATCCTTTTCTATGCCCTGTCATGTAATTGTTTTGTTGCCAATTGTGATCACTTGCTTTATGTTCCCAGTTCCCAGTTTGTCTATTTATAACCAGATAATGTCCTTGTTAATATTATTATATATTTCTGAAGCTTGTGTTGCCGTTCTTCTCTTTTGTTTTTAAACCCCTGTTTACCTGGCTCTTTTTTATTTTTTTATTTGCTTTAATACATAGTAAGCAGAGCATCCACCTTTCAAAAATCAGCCATCTCAGTGCTTGACTCTTGTTTTCAGTTCTTCTTGTGTTTTTGTTATTATTTAAATTTATTTTTCTCCTTCTGTTTCAGTTCTTTTTTTAGTACAGTATATTATCTTTGTCACCTGTCCCTCTTATTATTAAATAGTTTTTCTTCACATTTTATGATTTGTGCTCTTTGCCCTAAATATATAGCATGTGATTTTCTCATTTCTGTGTTACAATTATAAATATTATTGTTTTTTCTTTTTTGTTTTACGTGCTTGTATCCAGGTTTTTTTGTATTCCCTTGTTTCACACCAGCCTCCCACTACTATACAACAAAAACAGGGCATGCGCATGATAATTACCGTTCTCTATTATGTTTGTTGACTATGTCTTTATGATATAATTTTTCAGGTTTGTCATTGCATCCCTCTGCACTTACCAAAACCAACATATGGTAAAGCATAATGTTAAAGTAAAAGAAACAGCACTGGTAGGCCTTATATCTCATATATAATGTGTTTACTCAAGGTCAGTTATGACTGTGACTTTCAGGAAATCTGAAATAACAAACACTCACCCCAGCATCCCATGTGATGTAAATGAGCATGTGATCAAAGTTGTAATTCCTCCAATCAATGTCAAGCTTTTTAGTTGTCCTGACATTGAGAGACAAATTACTGTCCTGACACCACTCTGTCAAGTGTCACAACCTCCTCCTTGTAAGCTGTCTCATTATTGTTGGAGATCAGGCCATCCATGACTGTGTCATCAGCATATTTTATGGTGGAATAAGATTTGTGTCTGGTCACTTAGTCATATAGGTGAGAAAACAATAAAGTAGTACACTTGGCACACTACATAGTGGGCATGCATTGAGGGCCTGCATTAAGGGTTTGTGTGGATAAAGTGGTACTGCCTATCAGCACACACTGAGGTCTGCTTATAAGAACATCTAAGATCCAGTTGGGAAATAGTAGTGCTGAGTCCCAGATCCAACACTCTGAAGATTAGTTTTAATGGAACAACAGTGTTGAAAGCCTGCCTATAATATCGGAGTGTACCAAGTTTTTTTATTTTTCCAAATTTAATTTGCTTCTGGCACCTAATTAAAACAGTGTGTATAGTTTGAACAATATTGAATAAGTGGAAGTGCTAGCTTTGTAATGCAGGAGATCAAAGTGACAATATCAGGACAAGAAACAAATTGTTATTAACTGCCGCATTTCCCTTTAAGATAGTGTTTGTTCACATTCAGGCAATGCTTTGTACTTTAATCTATCATTTTTCACTTCTTAACACTTTGCATTAGTCTGTATAAAGTCAGTTAATTGTATTGATTCAACTTTAAGCTTTCATACTAAGATATGATTAATAATCTATACAACCTTAAGTTGCGATGTGTAAAGGCGCCCGGTGCATGTGTTCAGTGATGCTTTTCTTTGACAGATCTTGGCTAAACTATAGCTATGATTGTCTGTAGGACATGTTGAAGGTGGGAAAGGGTTCTAAGAGCTTTACAAATGAGACACACACTAGCGGTTTCTATTCCAGGATTGTAGTGTAGATTAGACACCAAATACCTATCCTAAACTGGTAATGCTTACCACCTTCTAATGTTACTCCAGGCACTCTAAATATGTCTGGTGGACCTGAGAGTGTAATGGCTTATATGTGATGTAATTATATTGCTATAAATTGTGGGATTGATATACCTGTAATAGAGGTTTAAACTCGCTAAAGCAAAATCACCTTGTTGTTCATTGTCAGGTACTGGTCATAAAGGGGGAAGCAAATGCGGTTTTACTACTGTTGACACAACAGATATAGAATTATAAATAAAAGGCAAAGAACAAACATTATAGTCAGACATGGCACAGGACAACAAATGGCAACAACTTGACAGTGAAAAACACATTTCCAAACTTAGTGATGCTAGTGTGAGTGATCAGTAAGCCATGTCTTTACATGAGACTTGGACATGTAATGTGCTGGGGCTGATAAGTAGCATAGCTCTGTGCTAACATGCCATACATAATTCAATAAAAAAAAAAAAAAATGAATGAATGAATGAATGAATGAATGAATGAATAAATGAATAAATAAATAAATACAATAAAAAAGCATTTTCAGAGCAGAATGATAGCTGCCATCTTGTTTGTTTATGCTTGCCAACATGAGCTAATGAAAGAAAATAATGAAGTACTTTGTTGTAAAACTACAAACTTTACATAGCTAGTTTGATTAGGTTTATTTTTGATTAGCTAGCTTTCAATATAAAATTATACCGCTTGGTAAAATTGCTTATTGGCAGTTGCAGTGTTTCCGAATAAATTAACATTTTAATGTGACCATTTAAATATCTACCCATTTTCTTTTTTATACCCCTTAAACCGACCACTTTCCCATAAACATTATTCATGACGGTATTCAGCATTTTTTAAACGAATATCCACACAAAGGAGGTTTGCTACCCCAAGCACATTAAAGCTCTAAGCAATCACTTTGCGTAAGTATCTTTAGTTGCTACTAAAATAAATGCTCTGTTATCATCAGCTAAAACTTTCACAATGGAACCCATTATAATAGCCAGTCGGGAAACTTATGTTCAAGGAGACTACCTTCTTGTCAAATTAAATGGCTCAGACAGACTGTACACGTATAGGCTATAAATTCAAACTAATTGAATTACTGGTTTGATGGAGTAGAATAAGGAAAAGATTTGGGTGTTCATTGATATAGCTCACAGAAACAATGTCAGAAAAGGCTGATGTCCAGCAAAATCTACTGGCATCTTTGTTACACACACTAATGCAGTGGCTCTCAAAGTAGTGTCCGGATATCCACCGGTGATTGTGAAGCATAAAGAAACGTGTCAGCAATTATTTCATTTAGTTAAAATGACAGATAGCAAATGCTGATAATCAAGTACGCTAAGTTATCCACAATAAGTTACAATCCACCATTATAAAGTTATAATATTTAATATTATGTTTTTACTTAATGATTAGTCTTTTTGGACCATAATATTAACTTGAAAAAACATGTGGGACTTTAAATAATGTTTATGTACTTACGGCCATAATGAAAATGAAAATTTCAGGTTCAGGAAATTAAAAAGCTCTAGGGCTTTAATAAATAGACAAAATATTATTATACTTAATTGCAGTTGTGTATAACAATATTTTGAATGCAGCGATAGTGCTGTCCAGATAATTAATTTTGCTGGACATGAAATAATAAAGTTTATATTTTTTATTTTTTTATTTTTTAAGTTTATATATTTATAAGTTCAGAAAATAAATCTGTAAATATTAAAAGGGGTGTGGAGTGGCAGAATGTTTAGGAACCTCTGTGCTAAAAAATTACCAGTGTGTCGATACTGTAAAATTATTATTTGCTTGGGGTTATGTAGTTTACAGAGTTTACATTTTGGTTCTGGTTTTATGCAAATATCCAAGTCTATATTTTTTGAATAGTTTAGTATTTTTCTTAGTCTCAATTGAAATTGCTTGCATACAGTAAAAACAACTCAACATTCAGCCATTATTGTCTAAATAACAAAGTGAACATGTCAAAACTGTGTCCAAAGTGTCAATATTTTGTGTGAGCACAACTGTTATACAGCACTGCCTTCATCCTCCTGGACATGGAATTCACCAGAGCTGGACAGGTTGGTGCTGGGATCCTCTTCCACTCATCCATAATCACGGAGCTGTTGTATGTTAGACACATGGTACTTTTCCACCTTCTGCTTGAGGATGCCCCACAGGTGCTTAATAGGGTTCAGGTCTGGAGAAGTACTTGAAAACTCCATCACCTTCACCTTCAGCTTTCTCAGCAAGGCAGTTGTCATCTTGTTGGTGTATTTGGGGTCATTTTTATGTCGGAAAACTGACGTTTCTGAAGGGAGCGCATCATGTTCTGCTTCAAAATGTCAAGGCACATCTTGAAATACATGTTTACCTTAATGTACCGCAGCTCCCCAGTATCAGCAGCACTCATGCAGCCCCATACCATGATGCTACCACCACCATGCTTGATTGTTGGCAAGACACATTTTTCTTGGTACTCCTCACCAGGTGTCACTACACATGCTGGACATCTGAGCCAAACAAGTTTACCATAGTCTCATCAGACTACTGGACATGGTTCCAATTCGTGCTCTTGGACAGGTTTTCTTCAGAAAACTGTTTGCGGGCTTTTCTGTGAGCCAGCTTCAGAAGAGGCTTCCTTCTGGGATGATTGGGTGTCCTAGTAAAGGGAAAAATCAGGTGGCTCAATACCTTTGTCCATATAGTGTTTTTGATTGTCAAAACTAATTTCCTGATTTTTTATTGCAATGTACAAGTGGAACATACTGCATCATCATGAGAGAAATTCATGTTGAACTGGCATTAAACCTGAATCAGGAAACTCACTTGTGGCCCCAATATAATGGCAAAATTTGAAATTGGAAAAAAAATCTCATTAGCAAATTAATAGTTACGGCATGCAGCACAAGCAATTATCTTAAATCAACAAGGGAAAATCCATGGACTCGAGTCCAAATTGTAATATCTATGATGGAAATTTGACATGAATTATAGCGCATTGACACTTTAAAAGACATATGGGCAGAGAAAATAAGAAAGATTGACTTCTATTAAAGCACATCCTTTTTGCTTACTGCAAACATAGTCAGCAGGTCTGCAGGAACAGATGCCATATTGTGTATAGCACCAAAAATAAATCGTCTGCTTGTTGAACACTCTATTTCTGTAAAAGCTGCGCAAGTACCAGGTTCACAGGACCCACAGCTTTCTCTATGTCTGATTGTTATCTCTGTCTTACATCTCACATACATTCCCACCTACACATGAAACAATGAAACTGTGAACAGCTTTACATTTTACAGACTACACCATTGCAATTGTTTTATTTGGGTAGGAGATTCCATCCAGAATTTCCCGCTTGGCCATTATTTATTAATTCAACTAAATGAGAGTGCTAAGGTGGGGCAATATGCAAACAGCAATAGGTAGGTGAAACAGTTAGCAAGAACGAGAATGCAAAGCATGATCATAAACTAGGAAACACATGAAGCATAGAACGATAAATGGCTCGGTAATCAATAGTGAACTGAATAAGTTACTTTGCGAAGACTAGATGTAAACAAAGAGTTATATACTGTATACGCACAATAAACTGTTTTTTTTTTTTACACCACTTGTATCCACTATTATGCTTTCAGAGAAGTTACATCTCACAATACACTTACATAATTAGGTTGTTTAATTAGTTGCAGCTATTGCTATTGCAGCTACTGTTAATTACTAACTGTTAATAATTAATACTATAAATGGTTGCAACTTTATTAACTATTAACTATAACAACTATTAATAACAAAAAAGGTTAACATTGAACACATTTGTAAACAATTTAGCCGTAAACAAAATAAATTTAATACAATCATGGGCAAGTACATGATTTCCCAACTTCTAATACAGCAATGCCACACACTGTTCAGATTCTAAGAATAAACTTCATCATTCATTCATTTTCTCCCGCTTATCCGTAAATCGGGTCACGGGGGCAGCAGTCTAAGCGGGCCCCCGCCTTCGACTGCTGCCCAATCCTCACAGCACCGTCCCTTACGGTCCCTCCTGCAGGTGGTGAGCCCACGGGAAGGTAAGAATAAACTTAAAAAAAGATAAAACAATCAGTTCCACCAGCGTTGGACATCCATCAGTATGCCCAACAATTTGGACAAACATTGTTCTTTGAAGCAGAAGCTACATGTGGGACACAGAGAACAATGAATTCATTCCCCCTTGGCCATAAAAGGAAATAATCTCATCAGAGAGATGACTAGCTTGGGAAATGTCTCAGATACTACACCAAACTACCAAGCTTTAAATGAGGTATCTAAGCTTTATTTGTAACCCTTTGCCTCTATAGCTTCGCTCTGTGGCTTTTAAATTGCAGACAGCACTCGTGTTGTATATTGGTTTGCCAGTGACTTTGGTGCTTCTGAATTTGGTTTAGTGCTGGATCTCCTAGATTATTTCTTTGCATTATCACCATTCAAACAAATGAATGTTTTATTAAATTGTTAAAAAAATTTATGAAACAAGCAGATTGGAGTTTTTTTATCCTTTAGTGTGATTTTGTATTTTGTATTATTTGCTTCAAATAAAGTTTCACACAACAATTTGCTGTTTAGGGCTATACTTTAAAGCAAATTCTCATTTCTGATTGACTGTTGGGTTGTACTTTTTGGAATTGTTAAGAGAGATCCGTATAATTCAGTATAAATTTGCCTCCTTATCACAGAGGATATGCCTTTTATTAAGTTTTGAAAAAGCCTTCATCTTCAAGCTTAGCACTCGCACACATTTACACCTAGGGCAATCTGGAATAAACAGTTCCCTCTACTAATATATTTTTGAAAAGTAGGAAGAAACTGAAGAGCTTAGTTGAATCAAACAGCAGAACACCTTCAACCACTGATTCATTTAGCTCAGGTGGAGCACGTCACATTACAGAAAGTCTTTTTGTTTCAGAACAGTTCACCACTGTTTTGGGACATTAAATGTTGCGATAGAGCCTATTTGTAAAAAAAAAAACACTCATTGGACATCTGTTTGCTTTTTTGCACTCTGTCACTGTATCTAAACTGCATTGCTGCTAACTGACTACTTATACAGCTTTATTGCTGATGATCTGCTGATCATATCTACTTTGCTCCATATCTGTTTCTACTACAGTACTTGCATTGACTTGCATTGAGTGACCTGGTGGCTAGAGTTTTACCTTTTTTTCTACGACTTACAATCTTTATGTGTGCATTTGTTTGATTAGTCTTGATGATTTATTTCTGCAAATTCTATTATTTTGTTCCTGCTTCAATGTTTGAATCATATAATACTCCACACACATACACACAGTAACCTGAGCTTGAGGTTGAGCAGAGGACCCTGTATCCAGAGGCAGCAATGCTAACAGCTGCATCACTGTATCTAGATATTATTTCTAAAACACCAGTAGAAAAAAAAAAAAAGTATTGTCATATCCTCAGAGTAACCAAACACAAGATTTTAATCTACAGTATTATGCAAAGCATTTGCAAAATGTATGCAGAGATTTAATTTGGCATGAAGGTTAAAGGACACAGGCAGTGGTCCAAAATAGCTCAGAAAAACAAAACAGAAAGAAATCATATAAACAATTAATAATGAATAAAACAGGTAAAGCTCAGACTACATGTTGAGCATTAAGTGTCACAACTGAGGAGATATATATGAATCATGACCACTGATTAAGTCTGTGATGTATTTGAATAATAGGTGATAATAGGACTGCTGTCTTTAATGTTGCTGATTATGATCAGGCCTGCTGTGGTGGTAAAGTCCAGCTCATTGGATGGGTTAATCACTTGAGTTATTAGAGACTGGAGCTCCCCACATTCTCTGATTACATTTCACAGTGGGTAATGAATAGAAGTGCTGTCTTTGGCAGTCCTCACTCATATTGGCTTACCTTAGCGTGACCTGGCAGATGGATGATATAGGAAAAGAGAGCTTGATGGTGGGGGAGTGTGGTGTGCTATTATGTCTGACTGAGACAGGTAAGCAGTAAACTACGTATTTGGTGTCTTTTATTTTTGGTATGCAAAATGTTCATGCAAATTGAGTATTAGCCCAGGATAGCTAATTACTACAAATACAGTAGTTCATTTGTTGATGAACACAAACCTACTGCTGATTGGTGTAGAAAATGCTTAACTGGTCAAAAGCTCTTGTTTGCAGTTGTTGATTGTACAGCTAAATGTAACCTTTAAAAAAATAATTAGTAAATAAAATAAAATTCTAAAAATTATTATTTGACAGAACATTTAAAAAAAAAAATCTACTCCTAACAATTTTTAGACTATTGATCAATATATAAGTAGCATTGCAGAGCCTAGCAGGTCATCCTAAATAATGTGTGCTGCTCTGATAAAACACTTTTGGCAGGTGAAAATGATTTAATATAAATTCTTTTTAAATCCAAGAAATATTGTGTGGGGGAAAAATGCAGAATAAATAGATCTATAGAACAATGACCATGTGGCATGTGGAAGGACTATAATTTGCCAAATTATATCATCAATCTTAATTTGTTTTACTTCCAAACACCCTTCTTTTCACCTCTGGGAAATGCATCTTGCTGCAAAGCATGTTGTAGACAGCAATAATGCCATTGACTTCAGGATTCATCATTGCTTTTCAATTTTTCAAGCATTCTCACTATTAGCTTCTCAACTCATGTTGAGAGGATGCAAGATGGCCCTATTTGTTTCAGGTGACATTCATGGGTTGAAACGCACTGAACAAGAATATATTGAAAAAACCTGGAGTGGGTAACTGATTTTCACTGCAGTTGAGCAATGCTAATTGCATATTATGTTGGTTTATGTTTTCATTCTTACTAGTCTGTGGTTGTAATATTCCATAAGCAATACATTAAGATGGGGCCACGTTGGGTGCCTGTGGTTTGACAAGTCTGTTTGGATTTTAATATAAATGGTGGCTTGGTAGCGTACATGTTGCAGTCTATTTTGTACATTTTACAACTGAAATGTTTACAAGTGAATATTGCCTGTGACTGCATATACCCACTGAACCAGTTGTAATAATAAAAAGAAAATGTTGAGAATATGTACTACAGTAATCCCCGTGTTTAAATTTCAAAACCGCCCACGATAAACGAAAAAAACGCCAAAAACATACGCCACCCCAAAAATGCTACTTTATGTATACAGTACTGTACTGTATTAACATTTTACTTAATTTTATAATTAGTAATTAAATTTCAAAAATAAATCTCATTATTTCCACATAAAATTCTCTGGACAACAGCTAAAAAAAAAAAGTTTTTTTGTCCATCGTGCTAGCCGTGAGATTCTGGGAATGGGGCAAATGCATGAGATTTGAACCACGGTAAAGTGGGGGATTATTGTACACTTACTTTACTATAATAATATAATATAATAATATATATATATATATATATATATATATATATATATATATAGATATATAGATATATAGATATATAGATAGATAGATAGATAGATCTTCAGTCTTCAGACAGCTTATGACCCAGCTGTTCTGCCAGCCAAGAGAAGTTCATTCCAACACCTGAGTCTAAGACACAGGAGCCCTGATGCATGTCTGCCTTGTCTTGAGAGATGGTGGGTCATGTCAAGCAGTGCTAGAGGCTGAAAGAGAGCATGGTGCAGAGCGGGGTGTGATAAGTGCGTTTAGGTGTGTGGGGACTTTTTGTATGCAAACAGTGTTTTGATACTGATGCCAGTAGAGGGAACACAACAAGGACTGGTGTTGAAGAACTTGGGGAGATTGAGACAGGCGAAGGTAATTAACTACAGGATAATGAGATCTAAAGAAATTTGACTATATAAGGAAAGCAAAAGGGAAAAGCAGGAGAGATAATGCATTGAGGTAGTAAGGACAAGATCAGGCTGAGACAGAACTCCACTTAATATTAATTTCTTGAAATTCTGTGACAAATTTGTATATACTGCATATTGGATTTTTTTAATTTTCATTTATTTTGTTTCTTTGTTTATTGTTTGAAACTGTAAGATATTTCTGTTTTTTATTTATTTTATTTGACTATTTAATTTTTATTATATTGTAATTTCAATGTATTCTATTTAATGCAACAGAGTACTGTGCATGGTCATGTATGTGACTCAGGTTAAATTTGACTCAGAGAAGTGTGTAATATTAATGTGCATATCTAAATGATTTGCTGAATGTTTTAATATGTTTGGGGGTTTTAAATCATCTGAAGTGAGGTTCTATGTCTGAGTTTGTATGTCCCAAGTTTCTTTTGCTAGAGATAATGAAAACATATTGATACAGTATGGAGAGAAAGAGAGAAAGGAAGGGATGTGGTCTGTCTGTAGCTTCTATGTGCAATTTTTTTTTGTGGAAATCCAAAATAGGGTTTTTTCCTCATAATTATTCCTCCTTATGGATTAAACACTGCGGCTTTAGTGAATTTCGACTCAAACACAGTCACTGCTCCAGGATGTGTTAATGTGAATATAGGTGCTACAGTGGGAAATGAAATGATTAAAAAAATGAACAGTCTAGAATTTTTATGGTAGGTTTATTTTGACAGAAAGAGACAATCCATAAAAAAAAAACAAAAAACAAAAAAAAAAAACATTAAAGGTTCAAAATTGATTTGTATTTCATTGAGTCATCAGTGTTCTGGCTGAGGTCAGGAGGCTCTCATCCAAGATTCTACAGTGCATGGCCCCATTCATGTGGTGAAAACCCTTAGCAGAGAAACAGCCCCAAAGCAGAATGTTTCCTCCTCCATGTTTTTCAATGGGGATGGTGTTCTTGGGGTCATATTCAGCATTTCTCTGCCTCCAAACACGGTGAGCCGATTTGATGCCAATGAGCTCAAATTTGGTCTCATCTGACCACATCACATTCTCCCAAACCTTCTCTGAATCATCCAGGTGTTTACTGGCAAACTTCAGACGGGCCTGTTGATGTACATTCTTGAGCAGAGAGACCTTGGTGTGTTAGCAATGGTTTTCTTGGTGACTGTGGTTCCAGATCCCTTGAGATCATTAACAAGCTCCTCCCATGTAATTCTGGGCTGATCCCTCACTTTTCTCAGGAACATCCTTACCCCATGAGATTTTGCATGGAGCTCCAGAGCAAGGGAAATTGACTTATCTTGTATTTCTTTCATTTTCAAATTATCGCACCAACAGTGGTCTCTTTCTCATCAAGCTTGTTGCCGATGGTTTCAGGACTTTCCGGGGTTTCACGGTGCTCACTTCCGGTTTTGCGGCCATCTTGCCGTTTTTCTTACCAGCTTTCCATGTCCCTGGGATTATTCTTGCCACCCTGCCTGTTCTGGTTCCTGTTATCTATTCCTTGCTCTGCCCTATATTGCTCAGTTTGCCGGCTTATGAATTTTTTGGACTGCTTTTGAATTTTTTATTTTGGTTCTCCCTGCATTGCTCTGTCTGCTGGCTTTCGGTCTTTTGGACTGTTTTTTTATTTTATTTTTTTATGTTTTGACCTGTGTTTCCCCCCCTGCCTCTTTCTCATTAAAGACCGTTTTCTATATTATGCTGCTTGCATCCTGCATTTGGGTCCTTCCTTCCAGTCTCCAGTCACTATCCCTGCCAGATGGTCTTGTAGCCCATTACAGCCTTGTGCAGGTCTACAACCTTGTCCCTAATGTCATTTGACAGCTCTTTGGTCTTGCCGGTGGAGGTGGTGGAGAGGTTTGAATGGAAGAGGTTGATTCTGTGACGGGTTTCTTTTATACACATAATAAGTTGATATTAAGAGTACATTTTTAAAGGGACAGGACTAATTTGGGTGTGTGGGAGTCACAAATATTTGAATATATATTAAATATTTATTTCATTCAATCAAATACAAAATCATTTATATATAATATTAGTGTATTCTTTTTTTCCATATTCTTTCTCTTTCTGTAAAAAAAAAAAAAAAAAAAACCTACCATAAAAATTCTACACTGTTCATTTCTTTGAAAGGGGGTAAATTTACAAAATCAGCAGGGTATGCAATAATTATTTATCTTACTGTATATCAAGCTGATTCACTCATCTTACGTTTATTTTCACATAATTTACATTATGCAAGTTCCATCCACAGAGACAGCTTAATACAAAAGCAGAGAGTACAGCTATAACAAAATGAATAGGTAATTTTATTTGTCATCATGCACTACTAGAATTTGATTTGCCTTCATACAATGCATTTAAAACTAGGAAAGAGTAAATTAAACTTTGAATTTGAAATTGACTTTAGGATTTAGACCTTTCTCAAAAAGAACACATTTCTTTGGCTTGCCCTGAAAAACAATGTTGTATAACAGACCCCATTTGCTCTTACTGTCATGTTTTATCAGCAATATAACTCAATTTTCCTTCCTACAGATCCCAGCAGGTTAACACTGAGTTTATTTGGCTCTTGATTAAACCAGTATGGAATTGAAGGCTGTCATGGGAAACATATTGACTGCATTCATTGAGAACTTCTGCATCTGCTTGTGTGTAGAGTATCATGCAGTGGCTTGGGTGCTTTTAAAGAGATGCAATTTGTCTCAGTATTTATAGATAAAATATACTCTGAACGTATTGGAATGACAAAGACATTTTTATTCCTATGTTCCTAAGACATTTTCGTTTGGGTGACATTTTTTTAGTAATTATAACACAGGCTGGATTTTTGTTTTGGGCTACTATGTTGCTGTAGGTTGAACCTCTTCTCAACTATAGGTGTATACCAGAGGGTATTGCATGGTTTTGCAAAATGCAGTGGAGGTAGTTTTGGTTCACTCACTCTGCAAGTTGCCCACTCTGGACCCAAATAAACTAGATCCTACTGGTTCCTTTGTGTATGACAGCTATTGCCAAGGAACCATGCTTCTACTTTTTTTTTTTTATGTCATACAAAAAACCTTTGTGATCAAGCAAAGATTACTAATTTTGATATATCAATCCACAAGCCCCTTTTCCAGACTTCCCTAATAAAATGGTGGTGCCTTATTGGCCAGACAAGCCTCTTTTTCTTATTTTGCCATCTTAGCGATGTGTTTCTTACTGCCAATTGACCTGTCAAACCTGTAGCTTGAAGCCTTTATTTTAGAGTTACATTTGAAACTTACTTACTTCAACCAGTGTTAAGCTGTGCTGGAAGCTGTTGTACAGTGGACTGCCTATCACTCAAGCTGTTGACTTTCAGAAACTTGTCTTCTAATTGTGTTGTATCTGGGTCTGCCAGACCACTCCCTGTTAGAGTTTTCTTCAGGTTCCAAGTTCCTTTTGATGGTGTAGGAAACTACATTACACCTTTGGTTTCTTTGTAATTTCTTTTAATGGTTATAATGATCTGCCTGTCTTCCTTTATAATTGCCATTTTCTCACCATTATGAGAGTAATATTCTACTTCTTGGAGCATAATACTGTTCAAATATTGCTAAAGAGGTTATAGTAACATAGTCTGTACCAACACTTATTTTTTTACAGACAGAAAATTTGTAAGTAATAAACAAAAGTTAGGA
>JAAIIK010021095.1:0-17404 GCA_014706435.1 Silurus glanis
TCCCTCTTTTTAAGAAGGGGGACCGGAGGGTGTGTTCCAACTATAGGCGATCACACTTCTCAGCCTCCCTGGGAAAGTCTATGCCAGGGTACTGGAGAGGAGAATACGGCCGATAGTAGAACCTCGGATTCAGGAGGAACAGTGTGGTTTTCGTCCAGGCCGTGGAACACTGGACCAGCTCTATACCCTCTACAGGGTGCTGGAGGGTTCATGGGAGTTTGCCCAACCAGTCCACATGTGTTTTGTGGATTTGGAGAAGGCATTCGACTGTGTCCCTCGCGGCGGCCTGTGGAGGGTGCTCCGGGAGTATGGGGTCCGGGGTCCTTTACTAAGGGCTGTCCGGTCCCTGTACGACCGAAGCAGGAGCTTGGTTCGCATTGCCGGCAGTAAGTCAGACTTGTTCCCGGTGCATGTTGGACTCCGGCAGGGCTGCCCTTTGTCACCGGTTCTGTTCATAATTTTTATGGACAGAATTTCTAGGCGCAGCCAGGGGCCGGAGGGTGTCCGGTTTGGTG
Source organism: Silurus glanis (assembly GCA_014706435.1). Taxonomy (NCBI): domain Eukaryota; kingdom Metazoa; phylum Chordata; class Actinopteri; order Siluriformes; family Siluridae; genus Silurus; species Silurus glanis. Next base: position 516 of record JAAIIK010021095.1, read on the forward strand.
ACAACGCGATTTCGTCTCTGCTCTTTGCAGATGATGTTGTCATGTTGGCTTCATCAAACCAGGACCTTCGGCATGCACTGGGACGGTTTGCAGCCGAGTGTGAAGCAGCTGGGATGAGAATCAGCACCTCCAAATCCGAGGCCATGGTCCTCAGTCGGAAAAGGGTGGCTTGCCCACTTCAGGTTGGTGGAGAGTTCCTGCCTCAAGTGGAGGAGTTTAAGTATCTTGGGGTTTTGTTCACGAGTGAGGGAAGGATGGAACGGGAGTTTGACAGACGGATCGGTGCAGCTTCTGCAGTAATGCGGTCGATGTACCGGTCTGTCGTGGTGAAGAAAGAGCTGAGCCGCAAGGCGAAACTCTCGATTTACCGGTCAATCTACGTTCCTACTCTCACCTATGGTCATGAGCTCTGGGTCATGACCGAAAGGACAAGATCCCGGATACAGGCGGCCGAAATGAGCTTTCTCCGCAGGGTGGCTGGGCGATCCCTTAGAGATAGGGTGAGAAGCTCGGTCACTCGGGAGGAGCTCAGAGTAGAGCCGCTGCTCCTCCACATCGAGAGGGGTCAGCTGAGGTGGCTCGGGCATCTGTTCCGGATGCCTCCTGGACGCCTTCCCGGGAACCTAGGACACGCTGGAGAGACTGTGTCTCCCGGCTGGCCTGGGAATGCCTCGGTGTCCCCCCAGAAGAGCTGGAAGAAGTGTCTAGGGAGAGGGAAGTCTGGGCATCTCTGCTTAGACTACTGCCCCTGCAACCCGGCCCCGGATAAGCGGGAGAAGATGAGATGAGATGAGATGACAATGATTGTTTTTTTTTATTTACAATAAAATAAACATAACCCTAACCCACAAGTTTACCTAGAATTCTTAAACTATTACAGAAATAAAAGGGAAAGGCTAACACACACTTGAATTCGTTAAATTCTTGCTAATTTCGTGACCAATGGTTATTGTTAGAACAAAAGCTTAATAAATTGAAGTGTGATACTTTGCCATTTTTGGATTTGCCTCTTTTCTCTCCACGGAGTTTATTCACTCAGTTCGGCTGACATAATGATAAAAGCAAGCACTAGGTTATGATTTGCCACACGTACTAACCGAATGCTTATGTCAAGGAAGTTGTCTTAAATTACAGATACGGAATTAATGATAATCAATGAGCGCATATATTAACCGCTTTCTTGGTACCAGTTTGTAACAGTTCTATTACTAAACCCTGATCCACACATTAAACAGGGACAGGCTTTAATTCTTCAGTGAAAAAAATAAAAACAATTTGTAATGGTTTTATTGATTATTGTTATGCGAGGCATGCGAGGCATGCGAGGCAGAAGCCGAAGTACAAGCAAAACAGAGTTTATTGAAATACCAGGCAGTGCCAACACAAATATTCGCTGTGAAAGTAAATACTCCGGTGGTACGCTCCGGGAGCGTGGCCCACTAAGTCCCGGACAGGTGAGAGGCAGTCCGTGTCTATATATCCACAAGGGCGCTTGGGGAAGCACGGCGCTGGGCAGGAACGGATAGACGTAATCCACACAGCGTAAACATGGAAAACATAGAAGCAGTACCGGGAGGATCGGGGTAAGCCGGGGTGTGCTTCGGAAAGGAAGCGCAGCCGTGGAAAGAGAGTGGAGTCCGAGACGACAGGTACGTAGCGGGATAAGCATACGCGATTACACAGACAGCCATGAACCAACACATACGAACATGTACCAACAATAACGGACCGTGACGGTGGGGAAGGGAGAGGTTTATATACAGCCGGGGATGAGTGAGTGAATGAGTCTCAGGTGTGTGTGATTGAAGCCGGGAGCTTCAATGAGAGAGTGGAGGCATGAAGCCACCGAAGGGGGCGTGGCAGGTGGATTCCTGACAATTATACTGGGAATTGTATTGGTTTTAATAGAAATTTTAATGTTCTAGCATTCAGATTCAAATTTGTTAATTTTTTTTGTTTAATGGAAGTGATTTAATGGCATGGCCCAGCACACTACACAATAAAAACCATTAATAAAAAACAGCTTTTAATGGTTAAAAGCAATGGTTTGAAATAATATTTTTAGCAGAATTCGTTTCTGCAAAGCATTCCATTTGTTTTATTTTTTTATTTTTTGTAAACAAGAAATATTAAGTTAAATTAACCCTTTATTTTGGCTAAATGTACATCCTGACCACATGTTTAGGATGTAAACTATAGTATGCCTTAAAAACAAGATTTGTAGAACATATTTACACCCCTGAATGTAACAACAGCCAAAAAGACTGTAAAAAGATTTTCTTTCAGAATATATTATATTAACTAATGCACACTCTCACATTTACTCTTTGTACATTTCACATCATAATCTGAACATTCTTTATTTTCATCACACAATATCAAATACATAGGAAACATTTTCCACAACACTGTCTCCTTAGGGGATAAATGTATCATAATAAATAAATAAATGAATACAAATTGTATCCACCACTACTTTACCTACAACAGCATTCACATTTATAAATCATTTGCAAAATACCAATTGTCTGAAAATAGAATGAATATTGACTGGAAATTGACCAGTTTAGGATTTTAATAAATCAGTGTCATTGTACTCTATGTTTAGATATAAATAAGGAGAAAAAACCCTTGTAGCTTTTTTATGCTGTGATTGCTATGCTATGCTCAATATGTGGTGATTGAGCATTTTGCTGAATGGTTTGAGTCTACTTGACATTCAGAGGGTTGTTCTGAATGTCACCTTAATCTGATGATAGAAAATGTTTATTTTAATAGGAGAGATCTATCTTTCAGGATAACATTTTCTTTATACACATAGCACAATGCCTACTGAATAGTTGAAAAAATATTTGATTTATATGCTGAGGTCTTCACAATCACCAGATCTCAGCCCAACTGAACACCACTGGTAGTTTGCAGTGGAATTTTTTTTAGATTTCTCTAAAACAGTCATCAAAACACAATTTAAGAAAATATCTATCTTTTGACAGAATGGTTTTCATTCCTGTACAAAAAAATTTAATTTGTCACCATTCTATTTGTCCAAGAGTCTCTAAAAATTCTGAGACCACTAGTGAAAATGCTTCTGTGTGCCATTTTGTTTAATTCCAAATGATAGTCAACATCAGCTTGAGTGAAAGTTGTTCATGGAATGCATTCAAACTAGTATGGTCTTCAAGTATGTTTACAATACTGATTATCCATATTGTATCAACTCCACTGGCATATCATATGAACACTTCCTTTAATAGAAGGGAATAAATGGAAAATCTGATTTTTTTTTGTATGAAACGGTTAACAATGAAACTCACAAATTTGCTTATATTTTAAATTGTGACTGAGGAATTGTGCCAAAATTTGAATATTATTAACTACTTAAGAGGAAGACCAAGGAGGAGGTTTATGGATGTGGTGAGGGAAGACATGCAGGTAGTTGGTTTGAAAGAGGCAGATGTAGAGGACAGGGGGGTATGGCGACGGGATGATCCACTGTGGCGACCCCTAATGGGAGAAGCCAAAAGAAGAAGATGAAGAAGATTGAATACTAAACATGTTTAACACATTTAATCACCCTAACACAAACCCCCTTTAAATGTACATTACAGTGTGGTCTCAGACATTTAGATCTCACTGTATGTACAATATGTATGTATGTATGTATGTATGTATGTATGTATGTATGTATGTATGTATGTACTGTATTGTATATATGTATGTAGGTGTAAAATGGGCTAAATAGTATCTAATTAGATTTTGTGTTTTTCTTTTTATAAACAGACACCATGAAGCTCTTATCATAATTATATTGTATTATAGTGAGAGAATGTAAGGCAAAGATTTAGCAAATTGGAAAGAATAGAAATAAACTTTAGGTCAGCTAAGATGAGATGAGAAATGCTAGTTTAAAAATGTACACAATGTGGGTCTATATTAGAAGGTAGATTGTGATGTGTTTTTTGTGGAAAAACTGCTGACTGGCAAATGTGCAGTGTGCAGCAGTATACAACTACTCTGCTGTGTATTAGAGCATCATTCAGTGTCTCAGCAGGCTGATTTTCTTCCACATCATCCCAAAATACACCAACTGCAGAGACCAGATTTCTGCTAGGGAATGTAGCTGGGGAAAAAAACCTGAGCACAGTGCTTTCTGATTAATTATCTGTTAACCTTTTGGGAATAAAGTGTATCTAACATAATAGTTACAGTCTCTCTTTTTTCGCATTTTCTTCAGGGGAGCTTAACATTGTTGCTCAGCATAATTATGTAATAGATTTCCTTTCTTCCTTTGTCCTTATTTCTTATTTTATATACAATTTATTATTTTATAATGCTTCTTCTCATAATCTTTCTTTTCTTTAAGAGCATCACAAATGTCTCCTATTCTATAACTTGATGCATTTCAGAGAAATCTCTGTTTTCTTTTAACTTACACAACTATCATCATCATCATAACTGAATTTGACACTGTCTTGAGTCATTTTCAGCTTTAGTGTAGCTTACCCCTTTCATCTCTCTTTATGTTCCTGCACATAGTAGGCCGTGATTCTGTAGAGACTTTCTGTCATTTGTCATTAGTGAGGAACCAACAGAAATGGTTAAGCTTAAAAAAAAGAGTATTGGGTTATTCCGGTCATCAGAGAGTTTAAAAGCTTGTAAAATCTCATTTCAAACCAAGCCCTGCTCTGGTTGTCAGTCTCCTTTTGTTTTGAAGTGCTTGGACTTTCAGTCGACCTGTAATTAGCTCCAGGGAAGTAGGATTTCCTTGTGTATACAGTCCCTTTACTTCTTACTTTACCTCACAACCCCATCATTTGCTTGCAAAGACAAATGTCTCTATGTATGCAGTAAGTCATTATATACATACACCTTTGTTTTGTAACCTTTGTAACATACGTATTAAATGAACAGTAGATTGTTTCTCACTTGCTTTTCACAGTTTTTTTTTACAAACAGTAATCCTGGTTGCCGTTGTGGATGTCTGCACCTCTTTTCTACCACTGCTAAATACTGAAGCCATATCTATGTTGACTTTAATTGGTGTTTTGGGTCATTACAGTGCTAGAAGGTGATTTTTCTTTTTTCTTCACTGTCATTTGTGCCAAAATAGATTGGTCATTGGAGTTATCAATCATAGAGTGTCAGTGAAAGCTAAAGAGAAGAGCACCAAAGCAAGATGCTGCCACCAACATGTTTTATCATGAGTATAGCATAAGTTGTCTTATCTCTCCACCAAACATATCTTTTATGGTTATCCCCAAAATGTTCTACCTTGATCTCATCAGAACATAACACATTTTGCTACATGGTTTTTGGGTAATTTATTTGAGCTTGGATGTGAGAAAGGGCTTCTGTCTAGCCACCCCACCCTATATCCCAGGCATGTAAAGAATGTTACTATTTCCTTTCAGAAACTCGAGTTGCATCAACAGCACTTTTGGAAATCTTCCATGTGTCCACGCTCTGAATCACATGTGTAATCTGTCCAAAGGAAAGGCGTCACAACCAGAAAGCTTTAAAAGCACATGCGGTGGAGACAATGCTAGTTTCTGTTTGTTCAGGAAGCGCTCTGTGTGTTTCTGTGTCAATCGTAAGTGGTAAAATATATAAAAAGGGCGGTGAGCCCTACAGGCCTGAGATGTGTGGAGAGAACCCGGGTTCCTGTCTCAGGGGCTCATGATGGGAACCTCTTTGTCATCGCATAACGTTAACGATGGACACCTCCCTCAGGAGATAGGGGTGGTCATGAGTGGCCACTGTGTCCAAGGTCTGTGGAGCGGGCTCCATCTCATCTGGCACATTAACTGCCTGTGGATGCTAGCCGTGCTTCTGGCTCGGAAGCACTTTCTACCAGACTTAAATGGCTACCATGTACTGATCCGTACGGACAACACAACAGTAGTCTCTTACATCAACCATTAGGGGGGTCTGCAACCTTAACCCCCATACAGGCTGGCATGCCAGATCCTCCTGTGGGCCCTAGGGAAACTGCTCTCCATGAGGGCAGCATATATCCCAGGGTACCCAAACCAGGGAGCAGATGCCCTATCAAGGCAAGAGCGGAGGCCCAGGAAATGGAGGCTCCACCCAGACGTGGTGGAGCAGATATGGGGGAAGTTTTACAGTGCACAAGTGGACCAGTTTGTGACTCAAGAGACATCACACTGTCCCCTCTGGATTTCACTCACTCACCCAGCCCCTCTTTGGCTGGATGCCATGGTACAGGCATGGCCAAGGTTGCGCCTGTACACCTTTCCCCGGTTGCGCTGCTCCCAGGAGTTCTGGAGAGAGTTCACTGGGATGGAGTCCATCTCCTCCTGGTAGCCCTTCTCGAGCAACCTCCTTGGAAAATTCCAACTAGGAGGAATCTTTTCTCTCAACCAGGGGGCATGGTTGTTATGGAGGCTGTGGATGTGGCTGTAGCCCCTGAGGGGGCACAGCTCTTAGCATCTGGTCTTTCTGCTAAGGTAGTGGGACTATTTCATAGCTCCCTCCACAAGGAGCCTGTTCGCTGTGTGGTGTGAGCATCACCAGTTTGACGCAGTTAACTGCCCGGTTGGTTCAGTACTGGAATTCCTGCAGGGACAGTTCACCACAAGGTTGTCTCTTTTTTCCATGAAAGGTTATGGAAAAGGGAGAAAAGAGAAAAGGGAAAAGGGGTTATGGCGTTTACCCCAGGCATGGCCAGTGCTGTTCTCTACTCCAAACTGTGGTATGTTCCTAAGGTGCCCTCAGTTCCCCCATGACCCGTCGTGCTGCAGGCATTCTATTCTTCTCCCTTTCAGGCCCCTGACCAAGTGAATCTTAACCGACTGTGTCCAGTCCGAGCACTGCACACATACGTACACAGAACGGAACTGTGGAGAAAGTCGGAGCAGCTGATCAACTGCTACGGTCCCTACAGACCCTCAGCTGGTGGATTGTGGATGCTATCTTATCCTCTTATAAGTCCTCTGGTCTCCCTGCACCTTTCAGAGTCAGAGCTCACTCCACTTGGAGTGTGGCAGCCTTTAAGGCCTGGTCCTCTGGAGCATCTCTCTAAGACATTTGCAATGCTACAGGCTGGTCCACCTCGCTGACCTTCTTCAAGTTATACAGCCTTGACTATAGCCTTCATGGTATTCTATAGTACATTAAACATTTTGTGGTCCATGGCTTAAGCAGACAGATAAAACCAAGATTTTAGAAATCCCATGCAAAATGCTTTTTAATGTATGTTTGTGGTTAATCAGGATCACTTTATTAATTAGTTTTGAACACAAGTTTAAACATAGTTCATTGGTTATTTCTGAGCAAAGTGACATGCCACATTATAATAGGGTGTGCACCAGTGTGTATTTTCCTTTATCTTTTGTTTATTAATAAAATGATTTTATAAAAAAATAATTGGTTACTATATTACATTAAAGGGGGAAAACCCTCTAACATTTATTTTAAATAATAAAAAAAACCTGAAACAGGGGTGTGTAGACTTTTTTTTCTACATCTACTATACCTAGTATGTAATGTTACACCTAATCATAAATTAATCCATCCAATCATTAATCCATTAGGTTCCATGACTAGATTAAAGGGTATGAAATTTAACCCTGTTTTTTCTAGATTCCGATTATTATTATTATTATTATTATTATTATTATTATTATTATTATTATTATTAATGTATGGCTATTGTAAACCATAACTGAACTGTAAAATGTAAACTGTTTGAATACTGCATATGCTAAAAATTAGATTTGGTTCAGGATATTACTTATAGCTAGGCTGCTGCATGTTTCATGACACCTTTTTTTTCTAAATCCAATAACTATTTAAATTTAGTAGCATTTAAAAGACTTGGTGATTAAAATGATTTAGAGCACATGGTAGCATTCCTTTCTAAACCAGCCACATTCTGCTCTGTGTGCATCTGCAGCTAATCCGCATGCAGAGAACCATTCGGCTTTGAAGGGCACTTTAAAAATGAAACAGTTGTCTTTCCTTTTTTATTTTCTAAGAAGGTATGTTTGGGATTTCTGTTTGACCTCTGTTCTAATTACCCACAATTGCACCAGATGTTTAAAGATAGATGTAGAAAGGAAAAAGCTTAGTAATATGGTTCAATATAGTATTATGCAGTAAACGAGAAAAAACTGACATATTTGTAATGAGTCATCAGTAGGTGTAGTAAGAAGTGAGTTATAGTGCACCTGATTGGTGCTTATGTCACACTGCATGACTTCTGTATTCAGGAAAATATTATGGCATGTGTTTAATTCACACGCACTCACACACACAAACACACGTGCGCACACGCACATACTTTGACTGTGACCACCAGAGACAAGCCTCCACTCCTGATCTCACACACAAAAACATGCTGCTTGAAACAGCTTGACAGGCATGGAAGACACAGCGGGGAGACACACAATCTATGTCTTGAGTCTGAAACTTGTTACACATTTAGAGTTGTCACATAGAGGCAGGCAAATTGGACATATGGATGAGGGCTACAGTGTTTTGTTCAGAAAACTGTGATTGTTTTTTTTTTTCCCCTTGCCAGTTTGAGTTTTTCTACTACCATATGTTAAACAAGTTGTCTTCTCTATCTCTCTCTATTTCATTTTTTCTCTGAACTGTTCCTGCGCCACTGCTTTCTTTGCTGTTATCTCTGAGTCTCCAATGTGACCGAAGTGAGTAATAATTCACAGGCCGACAGTAAAAGTAAAGAAGCAGAGAGCAAATAAGGAAGGTGAATCCAACTTGCACTTTTTTATACCTCTGGAGTGATGAGGCCAAAGTCACTTTCTGACAATTTAGACATGCAGAACATTAATATGTATTCATCTATGCAAGACAAAGTCGTCTTAAACCACTTTGTTCCAGGTCCCCTGAGCCCAACACATGGTATCCAGAAGTGAGAGGAGTGAGTTAAATATGACTTCATTGTCTCAACCTGGAATCAGTCATTTATTAACAGCTTCTGTTTTAATAAAGAGTTTTTGTAGTATTAGCAATATGCCAGTAATTTATTTCAAATTAACATTGTATTTTAGAAATGTTCATATTTAGTACCTTTACATACAGCAGTCAAAGACCTTGGTGTTATTATTGACCCTAGTCTTTCCTTTGAGGCTCACGTGAATAATATTACCAGGATCGCCTTCTTTCACCTTAGAAATATTGCTAAAATTAGAAATATGATGTCGTTACAGGATGCAGAAAAGTTAGTTCATGCTTTTGTTACATCTAGATTAGATTACTACAACACTTTGCTGTCTGGGTGTTCGAGTAAGTGCATAAATAAGCTTCAGTTAGTTCTGAATGCAGCAGCAAGAGTCCTCACTAGATCTAGAAAATATGACCACATCACCCCTGTTTTAATCAGTCTACACTGGCTCCCAATCAAATCTGGCATTGATTATAAAATACTACTACTGACGTATAAAGCACTTAACAGTCTCACACCGCAGTATCTGAGTGAAATTCTGTACCATTATGATCCTCCACTCCTACTTATATCAAAAGGTACAGGCTATTTGTTGGTACCTCAAATAATGAAGTCTACAGCAGGGGACAGATCTTTCTCTTATAAAGCACCACAGTTATGGAACAACCTTCCAATCAGTGTTCGGGACTCAGACACAGTCTCAGTGGTTGAAAACATATTTATTTAGTCAAGCCTTTTATCAGTAGATTTTTTCTTAGGCAAAAGGCACAGATCTGGAGGGATCATGGACATAGAGTGTTTGGTGAACTGGGATATTTGTATGCTGTCGTCCACTCACTTTCACATGTTCACTCAGGTTTGTTGACGGTGGTGTGGTGGGTCGTCTCATATCCCAGAGATCCCTCATGTTGGTGTTACCTTCTGGTTCTCTCTTTTAGCTATACTGCCATAGCGAGTATTGAGTATTTTGGCTGATCTACACGGATTTTAAAACTGAACAAAACACAGGGGGCAAAGGAGTGTACCCTGCTTCTAAAAAAAAAGCCCCACTTTTTGTGCTGGGGTGACAGTTATTTATAGGAGAGGTCAAAGGAAATCGCCATATAATTGTTTGAGATGCCAGAAAGGATATAGTAGCTCAAATAATTATATCTTTTTATAACTGGTAAACACTCAGTCTCAATCTAACCCAGCCATTAGGGTTGCACAAGCCACTGCACTCTTAGTGCCGGTCATAGCCCAGGTAAATGGGGAGGGTTGCGTTAGGAAGGGCATCCAGCGTAAAACATGTGCCAAATCAAGTATGCAGATCATGAAAGAGAAATTCATACCGGATCGGTCGAGGCCCGAGTTACCAACGACCGCCACAGGTATCGTTAGCTTACAGGGTACCAGTGGAATTTGGGCTACTGTTGGCCAAAGGAGGAGAAGGAAAGGAGGAAGATGTCTACAGAGACGCCAGGGAAAGGAGAAGTGTGGGGGAGTGGAGGTTCGGGTTGGCACTTTAAATGTTGGTACTATGACTGGTAAAGGGAGAGAGGTAGCTGATATGATGGAGAAGAGAAAAGTAGATATGTTGTGTGTTCAGGAGACCAAGTGGAAAGGAAGTAATGCCAGGAACATTGGAGGTGGGTTATATCATGGTGTGGATGGAAAGAGAAATAGTGTAAGGGTGATTCTGAAGAAAGAGTACAGTAAGTGTGTAGTGGAGGTGAATAGAGTTTCTGATGATGATCGTAAAGCTGGAAGTTGAAGCGCCGATGATAAATGTCATCAGTGCTTATGCTCCACAAGTGGGTTGTGAGATGGAAGAGAAGGAAAAATTATGAAGTGGTAGAAGGTATACCTAGGAATGAAAGATTGGTGATTGGGGCGGATTTAATTGGCATGTAGGTGAAGGGAACAGAGGTGATGAGGAGGTGATAGGTAGGTATGGCTTTAAGGAGAGGAATGTGGAAGGGCAGATGGTGGTAGATTTTGCTAAAAGGATGGAAATGACAGTGGTGAACACTTATTTTAAGACGAAGGAGGATCATAGGGTGACGTATAAGAGTGGAGGAAGGTACACACAGGTGGACTATGTTCTATGTAGGAGATGCAACCTGAAGGAGATTGGAGACTGTAAGGTGTTGGCAGGGGACAGTGTAGCTAAACAGCATCGGATGGTGGTCTGTAGGATGGTTTTGGAAGTGAAGAAGAAGAAAAGGAGAGTAAAGACTGAAAGAAAAATAAGAGTGGAAACTGAAGAAGGAAGACTGTAGTGTGAGATGCAGGGAAGAGGTCAAACAGGGGCTCGGTGGTGTTGAGGCGGTGCTGGATGATTGGGCAACTACTGCAGAAGTGATAAGGGAGACAGTTAGAAAGGTACTTGGTGTGACATCTGAAAATAGAAAGGAAGACAAAGAGACCTGGTGGTGGAATGAGGAAGTGCAGGAGAGCATAAGGAGATAGAGGTTGGCAAAACAGAATTGGGATCGACAGAGTGATGAGAAAAGTAAACAGGGGTACAAGGAGATGCAGCAGCAGGTGAAAGGCATATGAGGAGCTGTATGAGAAGTTGGATACTAAGGAAGGAGAAAAGGATTTGTACCGATTGGCCAGGCAGAAAAACCGAGCTGGGAAGGATGTGCTGCAAGTTAGAGCAATAAAGAATTGAGATGGAAATGTGTTGACTAGTGAGAAGGGTGTGTTGAGAAGATGGAGGGAGTTTTTTGAGCAGCTGATTAATGAGGAAAATGAGAAAGAAGGTTGGATGGTGTGGAGATGGTGAAGCAGGAAGTGGATAGGATTAGTAAGGAGGAAGTGAGAGCCGCGATTAGGAGGATGAAGAGTGGAAAGTCGGTTGGACCAGATGACATACCGTTAGAAGCATGGAAATGTTTAGGTGAGATGGCAGTGGAGTTTTTATTAAAATTGTTTAACAGGATTTTGGAAGGTGAGAGGATGCCTGAGTAATGAAGAAGGAGTGTGTTGGTACTGATCTTTAAGAACAAGTTGGTACTGATCTTTAAGAACACTTCCTCACATGGGTTTTCTTATCACTGCTATGCAGATGACACTCAACTAATCTTTTCTTTCCCTCCATCAGATACCACAGCTTCTGCTAGGATATCAGCATGCTTGACAGACATATCTTCATGGATGAGTGCTCACCAACTAAAACTCAACCCCAGCAAAACAGAACTGCTGGTCATCCCAGGTGATTCATCTCCAGGTCAAGATCTCCAAATAACACTTCATGACTCTCTGCTCTCCCCTTCAGCCACTGCTCATAACCTTGGGGTAACTATGGACAATGAACTGTCCTTCTTCCCACATGTCGCTAATGTTGCTCGTTCTTGTCGATTTCTTCTCTATAACATTCGAAGGATTCGACCATTTCTCTCCATACAGGCTGCCCAGGTGCTTGTTCAGTCTCTTGTCATTTCGAGACTTGACTACTGCAACTCTCTGCTGGCAGGTCTTCCCCTGAACGCTATTCGTCCACTGCAAATGATCCAAAACGCAGCTGCACGACTTGTGTTCAACCAGCCCAAGTTCTCCCACACCACCCCACTGCTGCGCTCCCTTCACTGGCTTCCAGTAGCTGCACGTATCAGATTCAAAACACTGATGCTTGCCTACAAAGCCAAAAATGGACCAGCACCATCTTACCTCAGTGACCTCATCACATCTCGCACTGCACCACGCTGTCTGAGATCCTCCAGCACTGCTCGACTGGTACCACCTTCTCTCAGAATGAGAGGTAAGTATATTTCAAGGCTCTTCTCTGTTCTGGCACCTAGGTGGTGGAATGAACTTCCCCTAGATGTCCGTACAGCAGAGTCCCTGACTATCTTCAAGCGACGACTGAAGACCTACCTCTTCCTGAAATACTTAAATTAGCACTTGTTATATTTATATTAAGTTTGTAATCTAGCATACCAGTGTAGATTTATTCATTACTAGAGACTCAAAGCACTTTTGTACGTCGCTCTGGATAAGGGCGTCTGCTAAAGGCCGCAAATGTAAATGTAAATGTAAGGGAGATGTGCAGACCTGCAGTAACAGGGGAATTAAGTTGATCAGTCACACCATGAAGTTATGGGAAAGTGTAGTGGAAGCCAGGCTGAGAGAAGAGGTAACCATCTGTGAGCAACAGTATGGTTTTATGCAGAGGAAGAGCACCACAGATGCATTATTTACTTTGAGAATGTTGATGGAGAAGTATAGAGAAAGTCAGAAGGAGTTGCATTGTGTATTTGTGGATTCAGAGAATGCGTATGACAGGGTGCAAAGAGAGGAGTTGTGGTACTGTATGAGGAAGTCAGGTGTGTCAGAGAAGTATGTGAGGATGGTGCGAGACATGTATAAGGACAGTGTGAAAGCAGTGAAGTGTGCAGTAGGAACAACAGACTGGTTCAAGGTAGAGGTTGGACTGCATCAAGGATCGGCTCTGAGCCCTTTCCTGTTTGCAGTGGTGATGGACAGGTTGACGGACGAGGTCAGACAGGAGACTCCATGGATTATGATGTTTGCAGATGATATTGTTATTTGTGGTGAGAGTAGGGAGCAGGTTGAGAAAAGCCTAGAGAGGTGGAGGTACGCACTGGAGAGAAGGGGAATGAAAGTCAGTAGGAGTAAGACAGAGTACATGTACGTGAATGAGAGGGAGAGCAGTGGAGTGGTGCGGATGCAGGGAGAAGAGGTGGAGAAGGTGGAGGAGTTCAGGTACCTGAGGTCAACAGTGCAAAGTAATGGAGAGTGTGTTAGAGAAGTGAAGAAAAGAGTGCAGGCAGGGTGGAGTGGGTGGAGAAGAGTGGCAGGAGTGATTTGTGATAGAAGAGTATCTGCGAGAGTGAAAGGGAAAGTTTATAAGACTGTGGTGAGACCTGCGATGTTGTATGGTTTAGAGACAGTGGCATTGAGTAAAAGACAGGAGGTGAAGCTGGAGGTAGCAGAGCTGAAGATGTTGAGGTTTTCGTTAGGAGTGACAAGGATAGACAGGATTAGAAATTAGTTTATTAGGGACAGCGCATGTAGGACGTGTTGGAGTCAAGGTGAGGGAGGCGAGATTGAGATGGTTTGGACATGTTCAGAGGAGGGACATGGGGTATATCGGTAGAAGAATTCTGAGGATGGAGCCACAAGGAAGAAGGAAAAGAGGAAGGCCAAGGAGGTGGTTTATGGATGTGTTGAGGGAAGACATGCAGGTAGTTGGGTTGAAAGAGTCAGATGTAGAGGACAGAGGGCTATTGAGACGGATGATCCGCTGTTTCGACCCCTAATGGAAGAAGCCAAAAGTAGAAGAAGAACAAGAAGAAATCAGTCTCAGTCTGCACAAAAAAATTAACCATTGAGATTAATTGGCTACCAGAGTAGAACACCACATAAAAATATTAAGAAATATTTCACTTTTCTCCAGAATATCAGAGAAGGCATCCGAATCTGATCTTGACTGAAATGGTGTTCTAAGCTTTGTGATCCTTTTTTGTCATATGATGTCATTACAGTACAGCTTCAGAGTCCAATTACATACCATGTAAATATAGCCAAGGTTAAATAAAAAAAAATAAAAACATTTAGTCTGTAGCTAGACCAGCTGTCACTTACAAAGTTTGCTAACCCACAGAATTAGTCTATCCATTATACTCTAAAGTAAAGCAGCCTTATTATTTACAAACATCTGGAGTAAGTAACTACCACAATCTGTTACAGCAATGTTAAATGAAAGAGGTTTCTGGTTGCTTTGGTAAAGCCAGAGACAGGCGTATGTAGCTTATGTGCCAAATATGATTTTTTTTTTCACGTCACTTCTCACACAGTCATTCATTCAGCTCACATCAGTGTAGTAGATCTATGATGTTCACTCTGCATAGGGCACAAACTAACTACAGAGACCACAAAATCGGATGCATTCCCAGTTTTAACATAAGCATTCAGCATGGAAATTATTTTGGATGAATAGCATCTGTGCTGTGCATCACTGTTTACTACCAAACAACATTTGGTGGCCATCTGTTTGCAGTGGAAAAAACACCCAGTTGTTGGATTTCTGCTTCCAGATTTGATATCCAAAACAACAGCAAATATCACCAACATGGTAAGAAATGCTGCTTAGATCTACAACTGTGGTTCTACATTTATTGTAACATTATTAAATTTTTGCTCATCCTTTTGTGTTCTTTAGAAGTAATGGTTTGACTACTAATAATTTAAAACTGTATTAACTCCCTTGTTTCCACCTTCAGCCTTGTGTTCATAAGTTAACTGAGTACATTTAGCTTGAGTACAAATGTATCCTTTACATGAATTAAAAAACGACAAGGTGCCTGATTAAAATCAGCACATTAAAGTGTTTTAGGGACTTTTAAACATTAATTACATGAACAAAGCAATTACAGTTTCAAAACATTTACTAATGATTTTTTGATTAATAAATCTGTGAGGTTATGGGAGCTATTTGCTCTATTGTGTCATTACATAAGGTGTTATATTTTAATAATTTTCTTTTTGAGTGCTAGCACTGCAGTATGTTTCTTCTACGAGCCTCTGAAGTTTACAAGTAGGTCCACCTGTTTGGAAAATGTCTGGCAGATTCCAGTCCTGTCATCTTCACAGTCCATGTCCTAATGGTCTCTCTGGAGTATTTGTGCCTCTGGTAGAAAAAAGTAATCATCATCTGAAGCAGGCCGAAACATGGCTGCTGGTGAGAGTGGATGTCTGAGATTATTTGTGTGTGTGCTGGTATGTGTGTATGCACGTCTACTGAGGGGTAGCAGGTGTGTGGCTTTCTATGGAGGAAGAAAGTAAAAGGTCTGATGAGAGTTGAAGGGTGTGACGAGGGGCTAAAAGATTGGTACTAAGGTCATGGTTGATTTGCTATGTTTGTTCATCTGTGTGCAGGAGGCAATTGCTTTCAGTTTCACGGATTCTGTTAGGACTTGCATGTTTGGACCAATAGTTTTTTTTCAGCATGAAGTAACGTGAAGGTGTAATGACAGTAAGATAATTAAGTTATAACACTTCTGAGAGTCAGTAGATATGGTAATGTGACAATTTGATCCATGCTGTATGTGATAGTATGTACAGTAATGAGGAAACCTGACAGCAAAATGTTTTGCAAATCTGTTGAAAAATGTGTTTTCTGATTTTTGCAGTTGATATGCAGAAATATCTGCCAGCGAAATACTGCTGTAAACAGCACCCACTGACATTTAGAGAATTTTACTTGAGAGTGAAATATCATTATGGAAGCCAAGAAAACCTGATGCAAGGGGTGTTTCTGAAGAAAATATATGACATGTAAAATAATTAAATTGTGAACACAAATCTTGATGCTAATTGAAAATATATATTTTTTGTGAATATATGTGCAGTGAAGAGAATATTGTTTAGTCTTTTAAGAAACATCTATTGTAAACACAAATAATACAGTAATTACAAAAAATACAAGTAAACACTAATTAATTATTTCTAATTGTTATTATTTATCTGATTTTGATTGATTTTGTTAATGAGATCTTAGTTTATTATTATTGATCATTTTAGAAATTGCATATTTTTTTTGTCACTACTCTTCCACATGCCAAAATACACTGTATGGATTAATTGATTAGCTTTAATCTGTTTGTTATTTATCCAAATTGTTACATGCTACGTCGCTTGAAAACATAAACTTGCTTTGTATTGAGTTTCCTGGCACAGGAAATCTGTGCAAAGGAGAACTTTAGCTTTAATAATTTCTTCATGGATCAGAGGAAATGGCTAGCTGATGCAATCTCTGTATCCTAAAGAAAACTTTGTGTCTCTACATGTTTCAAGCAGGAGCCTTTGCTGAGATTCACTACTGTATTCACTGTTCGGCGCATTTATTTACCACAAGACCTTTTAACTATTTGCCTGTAGTGCTTGCATGTATGATCCTTTGTCTCTCTCTCTCTCTCTCTCTCTCTCTCTCTCTCTCTCTCTCTCTCTCTCT
>JAAIIK010021099.1:0-17116 GCA_014706435.1 Silurus glanis
CCTCTTGGAAGCTTTAAAATATCAACTTATTTTCAGTCTTTTTTTTTACACATCCTGTTATTTAGGGAGGGGGAAAAAAAAAAAAAAGTTATCTAATGTACATGTGCAGCTCTGCTTATATATATTCTGGTTTAGTGACTTGAAAGTTACAGTGTCATGGTTGGTCACAGTGTATGATTAGACTGCTACATTTTGGCTAACTTCTCATTTAGCGTGTTCCATTAATCACTCAGTTTATGGAAACAACTTAATCATTTTCCAAATATCTTTCTAAAGTCTAGGAATAAGCAAATAAAGTCTGTGCAATATCGCAAATGCAAGAGTGAGTTTTACAAACGTGAAATTAATGAAGAATTGATATGGTCAAATCTTCTCTACTCTTCTCTAATCTACTCTGAATGAAGAATTGAAGTAAATATACCGTAATTTCCGGACTATGAAGCGCACCCATATATAAGCTGCACCCACTGAATTTTACAAATATTATATTATATTATTATTATAATATATTTATTTTTAACATCAATAAGCCGCTTTCACGAAAGACACGTTACACACGGTGTAACGGGTGAAATATGTTTGTTCCTTTGAAAAATGTTCCTTTGGGAGCATAGCTGTATTTTGGGAATAGCCTGGCACAGCATTTTTCCAGTATTGCTGCGTGTGTTCAAGACGAGGATTATGTCCTTATTATTTTCTGATGCTCATTTCTAAGTTTCTTTGACTAACCCATAACGCTGTTGCCAAGAAAAATAAAAAAGCATGAGTTTTGGAAACCTGTCTGTGCTTATATGATTTCTGTTGCAACTGGAGTTAGCGAGCTCTCCCATGACCCAGACTCAACGCGCTACAACGGCTTGTATCTAAACAGTAGCCGACCAAGAAAGTCATTGTTCACTGTCTTCCTCCTTCCTTTCACAACTATTTCTCTCGGGAGTTTATCTTTTGGCATCGTCGTGCGTTTAAAAATCACCCGGTGAAAGCTTTTCTCCCGAAGCCGTGCAGCTCAGAACACAGGTGAGGTGCGTTTTTTCGTTTCTATTTGGAAATTTAATTGGTCTAATGTTATGGGGTTCATTTTTTTGGCTTGAAGTTTGTGAAACCGGGAAAAACCCAGGAAAAATTCATAAATTGGCCGCTTCATTGTTTAAGCCGCGGGGTTCAAAGCCTAGGAAAAAAGTAGCAGCTTATAGTCCGAAAAATACGGTAGTACAAACGCTCCCCACTTTACGAACATTCACTTTATGAACTTTCGCAGATACGAACAAACCTGTCCTCAAAGTGAAATTTGTCGAAATAATTCTAAACAAAGGAGAGCCGCCGCTAGCTAGTCGTCGACCATAATTAGTCTACATCAGGGGTCACCAACATGGTGCCCACAAGAAACACATGAGTCGCCCATGGGCCATTTCTAAAAATAGCTCACCATAGCGCCACTTACTAGTGAGCTGCATCTAATTTTTTTTAAATCACACTTGCTTTGGTGTGAATTTGAAAATGACAATATAAAAAAAATAATAATAATAACTTTAACAAATGTTTCATATTACATTAGCGCTAGCTGGTCTCCAAGTTGATTTTTGTATGTTGGGTAATTGATAATCTGTCAATTATGCAACGTAGTGCATGATTTGTTAAATTGTTAGTGGCTAGTGAAAATGTTGTAGAATGATCATTTAAAAATTTAAATACTTGCAGAGATTTATAGTAATAAAGTTTTGCATATTGATATTTATCTGTTTCCTACCTTGTTAAATCATTGTTAATCATTATTGTGAGAAATCATTAACATGATCAGTGTTCTTCACATAGATGAATATCATTGCTCAATTTACCTTTAATTATGTTATTATTGATAAATGTCTCAACGTGGTAGCCCTCCACATTAATCGGTACCCAAGAAATAGCTCTCCGTTTCAAAACGGTTGGTGACCCCTTCTCTACATGATGCGCACTGGACATTTTTATAATTATTTTTATTATTATTACTTAAAATACTGTATACAATATTTTGTATTAATTTGTTTTAGTATATTTTATTGTTTATTTGATAGTATTTATAGCTCTTATTTATAGGAGATATTCGTAGTCAATAACGAACACTAACAACTTACGAACAAATTCATGCTACAAAAGGTGGTTCGAAACGCAACTCATTTGTAAGGTCTGAATATAGTAAATCTAAGTAGTCATAGAGGCGCTACTGATCCAATCAAATTAGTGGACCATAACTAGCTGCTGTATAATGCTTCTTTAATGCTAAAGAGAAAGTAAACCAAAAGGCATGCTGTGTGTACAATTACCACATTAAATTTGGCTGGGTTCCTCACAATTTTCTTTTACTTAAATCACAATATAGTGATATAGTGATATCTGTGTCAAATGCAGTCCATGTTAAATGCATCTTCAATCATTGAAAATGTTTACTCTCAATCATGTAAAGAAATATAGAGCTCAATCTGAAGATAATCTACAAGCATAATCAACATCAAAGTTTAAATAAATCCCTTCTTTGAAACTGTTCCAGTACCATGTGTTTGGCCTGATGCCTGTAAATGATCCGGTCTTAAAAAAAACTAAGGCCTGATCTCCTTTTAGACTCCACTGCAAATAAATCCTTCTCCCAACAGAAGCTGCCTATCAGCACAAAATGACAAGAAAACTGGTTCTTAGGGTGTATTCTCTAGAGTTTGGTGTAATTGCTAATGTCTGCTTAAGAACATTCCCTGGGTGGTTTCAGGACTTTGTGAGTTATTGCATTTATACTAAGAGTGCTCGGGCTCTTGCCACTAATAAATTGCAGTGCTCAATATCAGCGCGGCAAAGTGTCAGTTATGAAGACCGAACCTGGCACGGAATTTGTTTTCCATCTCGTAACCAGCCTGCCTCTTGCATCTCCAAGAACATTGATTGTGCCTTTCCCCTCTGATGAGATATTGGAGCAGGGGAAACAGCCAATAAGTGAATAAAATAAAACCAGCGCTCAAGAGGCAGGCAGAATTCGGATCACTTTAGGGTCATTTAATCTGCAGCCCTCCTGCTGGTGTGCTGTGCAGCGATACAATGCTGTTTTGACCTTAATCAATGCCAGTCTATTATTCCGCTCAGTGTATTTATAGTGAATGACTAGAAACAAAAAAAAATTAATTGATGTGGCTCAACTGACAACAAATAAAGCAATGCTTTTACAAAGCA
This sequence comes from Silurus glanis, assembly GCA_014706435.1. Classification (NCBI taxonomy): domain Eukaryota; kingdom Metazoa; phylum Chordata; class Actinopteri; order Siluriformes; family Siluridae; genus Silurus; species Silurus glanis. The sequence goes on from JAAIIK010021099.1 coordinate 3,196, forward strand.
TTAGCAGTACAAGTAATAATACCTGTACAGGTTATCAGTATTGGCAATACTGGATATTAGACATGTCAGGGATGCTAATACTTTTAAAAAGTAGCAATACATTTTTATTTATTTATTTAATTTTTTTTTTTTTACACTGCACATGTAAAGTGTGATTATTTATGAAACCTAAAGTGTCACACCTAGAGGTCAACAGATTGATCTGCCAGCCAATTAATCGGGTCGATTTTTTAAATTTATCAATTAGTCGGCATCAGCCGATTGTGCTGTAAATTAGGAAGATCATAAGGAAGGTGTACCCTCTGTTAAAAAAAAAAATAAATAAAAAAAAATAACACCAAAAGCTCAAAGCCCACCCAACACTGCCTGCCGGCCGACCGTTAGCTTGCCGTTTCCAAAGGCTTAAAGTTCTAATCTAGAGCTGCAACTACTAATCGATTAAACCTAAAATAATTGATTATGAAATTCTTTGTCAACAAATGCCATTATCGATTAGTTGGGCTGATCAAGTTTCAGTTTAGCGAGACAGGATAACTCAGCCGCCTGCGAAAATGGCAGTACAGGGTCAACCGGCAGTATTAACAAGTGTGCGTCCCAAGTCATTCAGGGCAACGGCAGCATCATATATTAAACGTAAGGTATAGAAACATTTTATATTAAACACAACACAGAAAGCTGTACCTGCAAGTTATGCAAAGCGGAGCCTGTGTGGCATGGAAGTACCACAGTGATTCACGAGCACCGAAAAAGCGAAACATCAGCATGGTAAGTAAAAACTGTTTAATCCTCATCATGTGAAAATGGTGTAGTTTAATGAAGTGCTATTGTGTAAACTGTTTGTAACTTCTGGACAGTCGCACTGGATCTGTTCTGTCGTGACTTGCGAGCATCAGGTTCGCAATCAGCTCACTCACGACATAGTGATGGATTCAATTAAACAGCAAATAACAGCAGCAGTAAATGATCACATTTTAAGTCACTGTTGTGGTTATCAGGGAATGATTATGCATTTATACTCCAATGTATCTTTTTTTTTCCTTTTTTTAAATCAGGCCTGTTAGCATCGCCTGTGTTTCTCCGTTCCATTCTCTTTTTATAGCATTTGTCTTCTACAACAGTAACTTGTGTTTTCGAACATGATTTACTACATTCAAATGCTTGTTTAAGTGTTTGTATATTTAATTTATGTATATATCATTTATTATAGGAAACTATATTATATTCTAGATGCTTTTATCTTCACAAATGAACAAAATGTCTATTTTTTTAAACAAAGATTGTCAAAACTATATTTTATATAGATTTTCAAGCATGGTTGTCAACTTGCCATCAAAATACAATATAAATGTTGATTTACACAAACTGCTTCACTTTGCATACTCAAATGCTGTTTTCTTTTTTTTTGTTTTGTTTGTTTTTTACAGAAAGAAAAAACCCAGCATGAGTGAATTTGTTGAAGGAGAAATCCCCAATGCACTCATCAACAAGCAGCCACTATAAGCTTTAAAATGTCTAAATTAAAAGATAATTAATCTTAATATGTGGCGTTTGCATTTTTTTTTGTACACTTGTATACATAAAAACCCTGAATTAGGGTTTTATATCGTTATAATAAGCAAAACAAAGAAAATAAATGACGATTAATCGATTATCAAAATAATTGTTAGTTGCAGCACTTTTCTAATCCTTTGCTTTTAATCTAGCCTTATATATTTCATTGGTTAAATATGAGAAAGAATGAAAATAAAGTTTTGAAACTGTATCGTTATCGAGCCTCCAACCAGCTGTAGTTTAGGCTACAGGTAGACTCTGGTATAAAAACCTGCTAACCAGTGCACTGAATGAAGAGGCTTAAAAACCATGAAAATGATGGACTATAACTTAGTTTGCAACAATGGCTTAAGGCTGCACATTCCAAAGAGTTTTGTACTCACTGATCTATTATGAATGAACATTGTGTTACTCAGATGGGTTCCCTTTGGAGACAGGTTCCTTTCTAGAACCAGGGTGTTTTTGCTTGCCAATAGCCTGCTCATTAGAGATAAAGTTTACTGAGACAAATCTCTGATATGACAATGTATATTCATACTTTTTTCTATAAAGCCTTATGGGCACTTCTTTTTAAGCAAGTCAGCATGGTTATATGAGGTTACAATCAGGTTATACAATTTTATCTGCAGGTCTAACATAAGACCAAATTTGTTTGTTTATTTATTTATTTATTTATTTATCTATCTATTAAATTTTATTTAGTTACAGAAGCCCATAGACATAGCTATTCATTTGGAGATGTGCCCAGTGTATACTTACAGTGTAATGTTCATGTACGTTTCTTCCTTTAAACTCATTTTATTTATTATATTCTATAAAAAAACTAACAAAAACCCAGCAGGCTTCCCTTGAGAAAGGGAACAGAGCTGGTAAAACTCTTCTCTATTAGAGTTTAATAATACTTTAAGAGTTAGGTTGCTAGCGAACTACCAGCTCTAAATAAGCTGACATTTGTATTTTGATATTGCCATTACAGCAACTTCTCTGACCAGAGTGCTAAAATTAGAGTCATCTTGTTTTCCATGCACATAATCTCTACAGCAGTGAATATGATCATGACAGACCTCCACCCACTGAAATTATGGTCCACTAGAATACAGTAATTCTGCTTACAAAACAGTAACATGGACTGATCTAATGATCACTGACATGTTAAATCACGATTTCCTATATCCGAAGTGTATAACATGTCCCATTTTCCAATTAGCGACTCACAGTAAATCACTTGTGACATTTTTCAAGCAGCACAATGCACCTAATAGATATTTGAATCGATATAAGCTTTTGGATGCCAATCGTACAAGGCAGCATGGTGGATGATTTTATACTGTCTTATACTATTTAGACAGACATGCGCTTGAATGATTAGTGAAGAGCTATAAACAGCTCACTTTACTCTTTAACGCTAATCCACATACCTAGATGGAACCACTGATACGTTTATGATTTTTATTTTTTTTTTCCAACTAATGTAGAACAAGTTTATTTTGAATTTCAACCAAATAATAATCACGGCTGAAACGTTTATAAGAATTCAGTTTGAACTCCTACACTAGAAAAACTCTTTGCTCTCCAGTCAGCATGCTTAATAGAATTATAGCCAGAATGTATGGCTTTTTTTTTTTTGTATGGAAGTTTGAATCACACATCTTGAAAAGGCTCAACATGCCAGAAGTGACCCCGGAAAAATTTGATAAAAGTAAATGCACACCGCCAGTAGATGCAGGAGCATCGCTAAGAAGTAAACTGTACATGCTTGGATATTCGATATTTGCACACAGTTTAGACCAGATGCACTGGTTCTGTTCTAGATCACGTCACTCCAGTTTCCTGCGTTAAGTCACAAAAATCTTGGCGTGGTGTATGCAAGCGGTAAATGATGAGGGATCACAGCTTGTTTGAATATCAGATTTCCTTCCGATTGCACACAATTCTAAAACTAAACAAAAATCATTCACAAAGGCTATAATTTACTGAACTGCTTTTCTCCTACTGTTCATTTCTCAGGTCTTTTATACCATAAACTGCTGCATTACAAATGTTTTTATATGCAGTTACACATTTGATCACCGCACCTGAGGTTTAGGCTCAAACTAAAGGATGAAGCACTTGATCACAAATATAGTGATTACTCCTGTTTCTCACACACACACACACACACACACACACACACACACACACACACACAATTAAACCTCAAGCCAAGCAACATCATCAGCATCATAACAAAATTGATTTAGAAAGTGTTATGAAAAAAGCTGTATAACCAGGTTAGGATTGATGACCCCGAGCTCTGTACCCATGTAAGAACAGGGCTAATATAATTTAATCTTTTCTTTATTACATAACCATCAACTATTCAAACTATTATGACAGGATTATGAGATCAGTGCTTTAGTGTTATTAATCTGATTTACGTTTTTTTTTTTTTAAGCACAATTGCATTTCTACTATGCTTTTGATGCCTCAAAGGCAACACGATTGGCCAGATTTCAACTCGTGTCACAGAAAGGAAAAATAAGTCCCTCTTCACATTTAATGTATCATGCCACTAAATCACCGACAGAAGAAAGACTATGGTCTGGCAGGATGCTTTCACCTGCAGCTGTATTTAGAGGTTTGATCACAGGCACCATTTTCCTCTTGATACACTACAGTGACACAGAACCACAGCTCTGTTCTTGGCTCTCTGAAAGATGATTTTAGATAAACTCCCCCTCCATAAGCTCAAAGAGATCCATGGCACACAGTGTAATATTTAACAGCACGTACACATGAACAGGCTGCATACCCAACTTTTCTCAACCCTGCTAAGCCTGGAGCTCTGTACGCTCCTTCTCTGTGGATTTGGAATAATCACGGCATGGTTGATTCCATCTGGGTGCAAGTGTCCCTCGCTCACACACACACACACACACACACACACACACAGTCTTTGCAAGACCCATAACATTGCTATATAAATTATAATATAGCTAATTAAGCTATGCCTATACCATAAATTTAAACTTAACGAGCAGCCTGCTTTTTTTTTTATTTTATTAAAAAATAAATAAAAAGGTTCCCTGGTGGTCTAGTGGTTAGGATGCGGCGCTCTCACCGTTGCAGCCCGGGTTTGATCCCCGGTCAGGGAACCAACCCCAGCCACTTTCAGTGCCGGTCCCAAGCCCGGATAAATTGGGGAGGGTTGCGTTAGGAAGGGCATCCAGTGTAAAAACATGTGCCAAATCAAACATGCGGAGGATCCGCTGTGGCGACCCCTAACGGGAGAAGCCGAAAGAAAGAAAGTTTAGTTTATTAAAAAATACAAATATTTTCTTGCATATACCTGGTACATATTCCCACAAGGTTAAACTTCTCAGGCATTCCTTTCCTTGTAGAGACATTTGGTTCCTGCAAAATGTCTCCTAGACCAAGGTATAAAAACCTGCCCCCAAACCTGCATGCACACATACAATTCCAGCAGCATGACAGGCATTTTTTATGACAGGCAGCCAGAAGCCATACTATCACAGAGTTGATGGCACCAGGAGTGAAGATGAAAGCTGCAACCATGCACATAAAAGGCATCTGTATCCAACTTTTGGTTTCTTCTACAACAAATTTAATAAAGAAAGATTTTATTACCAGAAAGGTGAGTGATGGCGGCTATGGAATACAGTGTGAGCCTACCTTTCCATACACAGAAGCTCAGATAAGTCATGCAGAATGTATACTTTATCCACTCTGTACAATATAAACTGTCGACACTCTTGGCTGCTTGTTTTTCATGTTACAGTCCAGAGAACATCAGACTGAAAACCACATAAGTGAAGCTTCAATATTAGGCAAACCCCCGGGCTGGATCTAAGGCATCCTGCACTCGTACTAACATATTCCGCACATGGCGGTTGTCCCAGCCATGTAATGTTATTGACATGGCTTTCAGCAATGTAGGCACCTAAGCTGAATTGCTCGACTGAATATCAATTTACATAAATAGCCATGTAATCTTTTGCAGTGAGATTAAACAGAAGAAATTGGGGGGGGGGGGGGGGGGTTTATTGTGGTACTGGAATAGAAAAGGCTTTCACACATTGATATCCACTGTGGATTTTAGTGAGAGTTAGTGAAAGTTAAGGGCATCTGAATTGCTCAGATGCAATTTACACTAGCCACCAGTCTCTGAATCACTTCACCAAGAGGTGCAGAATTCTACAATGGCCATGCTAGTGAGCTCAGTGAATAAAATGTAGCCTTTCAATAAAACACAATTATTACCCTCAATCCAGAAATGTACCTGTATGCTCAGAGTGATGCATAAAGAGCCCCTAAAGCTTAGGAGCATAACCTGCACTCCCCAAAGAGGAAAAACGTTTAATAATGATTTTTTTTTTTTTTTTTTTTTTTTAAAATGTACAACATTCTTCATATTAGTTCGATAGGTAAACCGCTCAAAACATCTTAACAGGTACAGGATTGAGCCAGGGCGCAAACATTTGATGTAGCTTCTCATCTATTTACACATAATTAGGACCAGATTTTAAATACCTGAACGATGATCATTATCTACTGCCCTTTGTTTAACACCCGCTAGAAGTTCTCCCACATGAATACCTTTTACCAGAGACAACACGCTAAACACAATGAATGCCGGAACCTTAATGAGCACATTTATCCAGGACAAAGATTTCAAAACCCAAGAGTCAAACAAAAGTACCCTGATTATTGGGCTATGAAATGACAAATATCCTAAAAGTAGGAGAATTAATTTACTCTCTCTCTCTCTCTCTCTCTCTCTCTCTCTCGACTTAACTAGATCATGATCATCTCCTAGATTAGATCATGATCTCCTAGATCGCTTACAGAATTACATCGGCATTCAGAGACAGGCATTAAGCTGTTAAATTCATTAAATTCTGATAAGACGGAGATTTTGCTCATCGGCCCAAAAACTAGTATACAGAAGCTCCAGCATTTCAACCTGCATTTAGACGGATGTTCTGTAACTACTAGTTCAACAGTAAAAGACCTGGGAGTTATTTTAGACAGCAACTTATCTTTTAAAAATCATATCAACCAAGTTACAAAAACAGCCTTCTTTCACCTTAGAAATATTTCTAAGCTAAGAAATATGTTATCTATATCCGATGCAGAGAAGCTCGTCCATGCGTTTATGAACTCCAGAATAGACTATTGTAATGCATTACTAGGTGGATGTCCTGCATCATTAATAAACAAGCTTCAGTTAGTTCAGAATGCGGCAGCAAGAGTTCTTACTAGGTCAAGAAAATATGATCACAACCCCAATCTTATCGTCCCTACATTGGCTTCCTGTTAAGTTTCGAATAGACTACAAACTATTGCTACTCACTTATAAAGCACTAAATGGTTTGGCTCCCATGTATCTCTCCAGTCTTTTAACACGCTACAATCCGTCACGCTCCCTGAGATCTCAAAACTCTGGACTTCTAGTAGTTCCTAGAATAGCAAAGTCCACTAAAGGAGGTAGAGCATTTTCACATTTAGCTCCCAAACTTTGGAATAGTCTTCCTGACAGTGTTCAGGGTTCAGACACACTCTCCCAGTTTAAGTCTTCTTCTTTTTCTTTCGGCTGCTCCCATTAGGGGTCGCCACAGCGGATCATCCGTCTCCATACCACCCTGTCCTCTACATCTGCCTCTTTTACACCAACTACCTGCATGTCTTCCCTCACCACATCCATGAACCTCCTCCTTGGTCTTCCTCTTTTCCTCCTTCCTGGTGGCTCCATCCTCAGCATTCTCCTACCAATATAATTCATGTCCCTCCTCTGCACATGTCCAAACCATCTCAATCTCGCCTCCCTCACCTTGTCACCAAAACGTCCAACATGCGCTGTCCCTCTAATAAACTCATTTCTAATCTTGTCCATCCTCGTCACTCCCAACAAAAACCTTAACATCTTCAGCTCTGCTACCTCCAGCTCCACCTCCTGCCTTTTACTCAATGCCACTGTCTCTAATCCATACAACATCGCAGGTCTCACCACAGTCCTATAAACTTTTCATTTCATTCTTGCAGATACTCTACTATCACAAATCACTCCTGTCACTCTTCTCCACCCACTCCACCCTGCCTGCACTCTTTTCTTCACTTCCCTAACACACTCTCCATTACTTTGCACTGTTGACCCCAGGTACCTGAACTCCTCCACCTTCTTCACCTCTTCTCCCTGTAACCGCACCACTCCACTGCCCTCCCTCTCATTTACGCACATATACTCTGTCTTACTCCTACTGACTTTCATTCCCCTCCTCTCCAGCGCGTACCTCCACCTCTCCAGGCTCTTCTCAACCTGCTCACTACTCTCACCACAAATCACAATATCATCCGCAAACATCATAGTCCAGGGAGACTCCTGTCTGACCTCGTCCGTCAACCTGTCCATCACCACTGCAAACAAGAAAGGGCTCAGGGCCGATCCTTGATGCAGTCCAACCTTCACCTTGAACCAGTCTGTCGTTCCTACTGCACACTTCACTGCTGTCACACTGTCCTCATACATGTCCTGCACCACCCTCACATACTTCTCTGACACACCTGACTTCCTCATACAATACCACAACTCCTCTCTCGGCACTCTGTCGTACGCTTTCTCTAAATCCACAAATACACAATGCAGCTCCTTCTGTCCTTCTCTATACTTCTCCATCAACGTTCTCAAAGCAAATAAGGCATCTGTGGTGCTCTTCCTCGGCATGAAACCATACTGTTGCTCACAGATGGTCACCTCTTCTCTCAGCCTGGCTTCCACTACTCTTTCCCATAACTTCATGGTGTGACTGATCAACTTTATTCCCCTGTAGTTACTGCAGGTCTGCACATCTCCCTTATGCTTAAAGATCGGTACCAGCACACTCCTTCTCCATTCCTCAGGCATCCTCTCCCCTTCCAAAATCTTGTTAAACAATCTGGTTAAAAACTCCACTGCCAGCTCTCCTAAACATCTCCATGCTTCTACCGGTATGTCATCTGGTCCAACCGACTTTCCACTCTTCATCCTCTTAATCGCTGCTCTCACTTCCTCCTTACTAATCCTATCCACTTCCTGCTTTACTAACTCCACATCATCCAACCTTCTCTCTCTCTCATTTTCCTCGTTCAACAGCTGCTCAAAATACTCCCTCCATCTTCTCAACACACTCTCCTCACTAGTCAACACATTTCCATCTCCATCCTTTATTGCTCTAACTTGCAACACATCCTTCCCAGCTCGATCTCTCTGCCTGGCCAATCGGTACAAATCCTTTTCTCCTTCCTTAGTGTTCAACCTCTCATACAGCTCCTCGTATGCCTTTTCCTTGGCTTTCGCCACATCCCTCTTTACCTGCTGCCGCATCTCCTTGTACTCCTGCCTACTTTTCTCATCACCCTGTCGATCCCACTTCTGTTTTGTTAACCTCTTTCCCCTTATGCTCCCCTGCACTTCCTCATTCCACCACCACGTCTCCTTGTCTTCCTTTCTATTTCCAGATGTCACACCAAGTACCTTTCTAGCTGCCTCCCTCATCACTCCTGCGGTAGTTTTCCAATCATTCAGCACCTCTTCACCACCACCGAGCCTCTGTCTGACCTCTTCCCTGAACCTCACACTACAGTCTTCCTCCTTCAGTTTCCACCATCTTATTCTTCTTTCAGTCCTCACTCTCCTCCTCTTCTTCTTCGCCTCCAAAACCATCCTACAGACCACCATCCGATGCTGTCTAGCTACACTGTCCCCTGCCAGCACCTTACAGTCTCCAATCTCCTTCAGGTTGCATCTCCTACATAGAACATAGTCCACCTGTGTGCACCTTCCTCCACTCTTATACGTCACCCTATGATCCTCCTTCTTCTTAAAATAAGTGTTCACCACTGCCATTTCCATCCTTTTAGCAAAATCTACCACCGTCTGCCCTTCCACATTTCTCTCCTTTAGGCCATACCTACCCATAACCTTCTCATCACCTCTGTTCCCCTCACCTACATGTCCATTAAAGTCTGCCCCAATCACCAATCGTTCATTTCTAGGGACACCATCTACCACTTCATCTAATTTACTCCAGAATCTTTCCTTCTCCTCCATCTCACAGCCGACTTGTGAAGCATAGGCACTGATGACATTTATCATCATCCCTTCAACTTCCACCTTCACGATCATCACCCTATCAGAAACTCTCTTCACCTCCACTACACTCTTACTGTACTCTTCCTTCAGAATCACCCCTACACCATTTCTCTTTCCATCCACACCATGATAGAACAGTTTAAACCCACCTCCAATGTTTCTGGCCTTACTCCCTTTCCACTTGGTCTCCTGAACACACAACATATCTACCTTTCTCCTCTCCATCATATCAGCTATCTCTCTCCCTTTACCAGTCATAGTGCCAACATTTAAAGTACCAACCCGAACCTCCACTCTCCTACACTTTTCCTTTCCCTGTCGCCTCTGTAGGCGTCTTCCTCCTCTCCTCCTCCTCCTTCGGCCAACAGTAGCCCAATTTCCACCGGTACCCTGTTGGCTAACGATACCTGTGGCGGTCGTTGTTAACCCGGGCCTCGACCGATCCGGTATGAAATTCTTATTCGTGACCCGCATATTTGATTTGGCACATGTTTTACGCTGGATGCCCTTCCTAACGCAACCCTCCCCATTTATCCGGGCTTGGGACCGGCACTAAGAGTGCACTGGCTTGTGCCTCCCTAATGGCTGGGTTACTCTCCCAGTTTAAGTGCAGATTAAAAACTTATCTTTTTAGCAAAGCCTACACATAACACGTCTCACATCATAACCTTGTGCTCCAGAACATCTGATCACATGCACATTATCAACTTGTGCTATTAATATCATGAACAGCAGCTACGCTAATTGCTCTCCACTGCTTCTCTTTCTCTCCCCATTCCGAGGCTTTCTGAGGTTTGGCCAGCTCCAGTCACATCCCACTTCATGAAGATTATAGACTTTAAAGAAGTAGATGCCGAACTCGCAAACATCCTGAACCATCTAGGAGACGTACCAGTGCCAAATGGATCCCACTACATGTGTGGAGTTTTGACATTGGACCTCCTGGAGTGTTTAAAGGCTCTGGCATGGAGAAGCTGTTGCTGGATCTGTGATGATCACAAATGTTGAGCTCAGTAGCTCCTACTTTTATACCAAAGATTGTAGAAAGAACATTTACTTATAATCTTATACTCCAGTACTCATGTTAGTTCTCACTCTCCAGTGTTCTGTATTGTTGAAAGATTTATGATCACACTCTTGATGTCACCCAAATGAGGATGGGTTCCCCTTTTGAGTCTGGTTCCTCTCAAGGTTTCTTCCTCATAACATCTAAGGGAGTTTTTCCTTGCCACTGTCGCCACGGCTTGCTCATCAGGGATAAATGCACACCATTCACCTTGACTGTTGATTTCTGTAAAGCTGCTTTGAGACAATGTCTGTTGTGAAAAGCGCTATATAAATAAACTTGACTTGACAATAGATGCAAGTCCTCCCGTGTGATTGTTTAAAATGAATCCGCAAACAGAAAATGTAAAAATTAGCACAGGAAGCGCCCACTTGATCTTTGGCATGGTGAGATTTAATTTTTAAAACCCTTCCTTGCTTGATGCTGGAATTAATTTCACATGTCGATATTACCAGCATGCTCTTAGTGACTTCACGGTGTGTCAGAATGTCACTGCATGTCAATGCAGAAAAATCAATTAATGCTGGCTTTTATGAAAGCCCCCACCAAGATTAAGCTTTTCTAAATAAAAAGGAGTCAAAACCAGGCTCTAAAAGGCTCAAAAGTATAATTAAAAACAGTGAAATCCCCCCCCCCCCCAACCTGTATATAAGCGCATGAGTTCACATGTGTGACTAACAAAACATGTCTAAAAGTAAATACACCATTTATAAAAATAAATAAATAAGTGAATAAGTAAAAATAATAATAATCCACACAGAAATGACCGATTACTTCCTCATGGCCATAAAAAGTGTAGAGCTGATTTAATAAATTCAGAACAGCAATTTAACACCTGAGATAGAACCACCTGCATAGATAACTCAAGGGCTCTACTCTGAGGAGCAAACTTACTGAACTTCCTAGGGGGAAAAAATTTAAGAAAAGAATACAACCTTTACCAAGGGAAAAAAAAAGAATAATAATAATAAAAAAATAAAACTTCAACTGCCTAAGTCACAAAAGCTTCAGCGAAAATTTGTAAGAGGTTTCAACAATGCCTGTGCAAAAGGGAGTGTATGCAATGGCCTTACTTTTTACAGTTACACAAAGTGTAATTCAATGTAAAAAGAAAAGTTGATTTATATCATCTTTCGGCTTCTCCCATTAGAAGTCGCCACAGCGGATAATCCGTCTCCATACCCCCCGGTCCTCTACATCTGCCTCTTTCAACCCAACTACCTACATGTTTTCCCTCACCACATCCATAAACCTCCTCTTTGGTCTTCCTCTTTTCCTCCTTCCTGGCGGCTCCATCCTCAGCATTCTCCTACCGATATACCCCATGTCCCTCCTCTGCACATGTCCAAACCATCTCAATCTCACCTCCCTCACCTTGTCTCCAAAACGTCCTACATGCGCTGTCCCTCTAATAAACTAATTTCTAATCCTGTCCATCCTCGTCACTCCCAACGAAAACCTCGACATCTTCAGCTCTGCTACCTTCAGCTCCACCTCCTGTCTTTTACTAAATGCCACTGTCTCTAATCCATACAACATCTCAGGTCTCACCACAGTCCTATAAACTTTCCCTTTCACTCTCGCAGATACCCTTCTATCACAAATCACTTCTGTCACTCTTCTCCACCCACTCCACCCTGCACGCACCCTTTTTTTCACTTCTCCAACACACTCTCCATTACTTTGCACTATTGACCCCAGATACTTAAACTCCTCCACCTCTTCTCCCTGCAACCGCACCACTCCACTGCCCTCCCTCTCATTTACTCTTAATCCTACTGACTTTCATTCCCCTTCTCTCCAGCATGTACCTCCACCTCTCCAGACTCTTCTCAACCTGCTCCCTAATCTTACCACAAATCACAATATCATCCGCAAACATCATAGTCCACGGAGACTCCTGTCCGACCTCGTCCATCAACCTGTCTATCACCACTGCAAACAGGAAAGGGCTCGGAGCCAATCCTTGATGCAGTCCAACCTCCACCTTGAACCGGTCTGTCGTTCCTACTACACACTTCACTGCTGTCACACTGTCCTCATACATGTCCTGCACCACCCTCACATACCTCGACACACCTGACTTTCTCATACAGTACCAAACTCCTCTCTCAGCACCCTGTCATACGCTTTCTCTAAATCCACAAACACACAATGCAACTCCTTCTGACCTTCTCTACACTTCTAAAACAACATTCTTGAAGCAAATAATGCGTTTGTGGTGCTTTTCCTCAGCATGAAACCATACTGTTGCTCACAGTAAGATGGTCACCTCTTCTCTCAGCCTGGCTTCCACTACTCTTTCCCATAACTTCATGGTGTGACTGACCAACTTTTTTTCCCCCTGTAGTTACTGCAGGTCTGCACATCTCCCTTATTCTTAAAGATCGGTACCAGCACACTCCTTCTCCATTCCTCAGGCATCCTCTCACCTTCCAAATCTTGTTGAACAACCTGGTTAAAAACTGCAATCTCTCCTAAATATCTCCATGCTTCTACCAGTATGTCATCTGAACTTTCCACTGTTCAACCTCTTAATTGCTGCTCTCACTTCCTGCTTACTAATCCTATCCACTTCCTGCTTCACCATCTCCACACCATCCAACCTTCTCTCTCTCATTTTCTTCGTTCATCAGCTGATCAAAATACTCCCATCTTCTTAACACACTCTCCTCAAGTCAACACATTTCTATCTCCATCCTTTATTGCTCTAACTTGCAGCACAGCCTTCCCAGCTCGGTCCCTCTGCCTGGCCAATCGGTACAAATCCTTTTCTCCTTCCTTAGTGTCCAACCTCTCATACACCTTTTTCTTGGCTTTCACCACCTCCCTCTTTACCTGCTGCCACATCACCTTGTACTTCTGCCTACTTTTCTCATCTCTGTCGATCCCAATTCTGTTTTGCCAACCTCTTTCTCCTTATGCTCTCCTGCACTTCCTCATTCCACCACCACATCTTTTTGTCTTCCTTTTTATTTCCAGAAGTCACACCAAGTACCTTTCTAGCTGTCTCTCTTATCACGTCTGCAGTAGTTTCCCAATCATCCAGCGCCTCTTCCCCACCACCGAGCCCCTGTCTGACCTCTTCCCTGAACATCACACTACAGTCTTCCTCCTTCAGTTCAGTTAACACACACACACACACACACACACACACACACACACACACACACACA
>JAAIIK010021100.1:0-26489 GCA_014706435.1 Silurus glanis
TTTTTTTTCTTTTAAACAGCTCACAGCAAAAATATCCTCCACTAATCCACAGATAATTAGGAGTAACTCCTATTCTGTCAACGATCAATTCAAGCAAGACTAATTAATGTTCTAATAGTGTGCATCAACAAGAACAATAGAGATGGTCCTTCATTAATGAGAGGCATGCTGCAGTGACATTGTGCAAATCTGAATGAAATCTCCATTCTAAGAGTGTCACCATCAGCCTACAGATCTGGCTTGTGAATAAATAAACAGTATAATTTGTTTTCAGGCTCACATTAATTCACACAGAGTGAGACAAAACAGGACAAACTGGCAGAAATGCATATTTTAATTCCCAGAGCACTTTAGCTCCTGTTGTTGCATTTGTGAAAATAATAGACGTGAAAGCAGCTTTTAAAGACTCCACTCTCGTTCTGTATTCAGCCTTATCTTTTCTTTAGAGCGGCATGTCGAACGCTGCAGGGAGTGGGGCATGCAGGAAGAAAGCACTGGTGTGGATGGCTGGCTTGAATTTGGATAGGCAGGCTAGGATTTTACAGGATTTGAGTCTCTTGAGCCTGCTTTTACATTTTCTAGCTCTAACTGCTAGTCATTCACACAGGTGCTGCCTGCATGCAATTAGCATTTGTGAATACTAAAAAGCTATGTGTGGAACGAATCTTCAGTACTTTATCCCGATACATTTATCCCGATTTACATGTTTGTTTGTTTTTATAGACATTTATCATTAGAATTCTGAAATAAATTCAATAATTTTTTTATGATATTGCTAATATCCTCTTTATCCCATACTGTGGCTGTGTACAATCTGTTAGGAAATTATCCTCAATCACCTGCATAGATCTCTGTGTGTATTGAAACTGTGTAACTGTGCGAGTGGATGACTTTTCTTCACTCTCAAACTGTCTGCGAATGCTGGCCAGTCCCCCAGGCACAGAGCAGACATCAGTTTCCTTCATGACCTAGTGAAGTGGACATAAACAGAAAAAGAGTAATACAAAAAGAAAATCAATTAATTTTTTTTATTGTGGATTCTGTCTTTGCCACCATCTGTTAACAGACTTAAACACAAATCTTATATTAATTTCAATAAACTGATCAGTTCTAAAGTTAAGAGGTGATCAGAATAAAACATGTATTGTGCAAAGGTGGCATGTAGGGGGCAGAGTGAGCCTATAGGGGAGAGGTGGCCCTAGAGGGCAGAGGTGATCGGTAGGGACAGAGATGTCCTGTTTGTGGCAGAAATATCTTTTAGATGGCAGAGGTGGCCTATAGAGGGCAGAAGTAACCTGTAGTAGCAGTGGTGGACTGTAGGGGGAAGAGGTGTTATATAGGGGCAGAGATGGCCAATAGTGGAAAGAGTTGATGTGTAGGGTGCAGAGATGGCTTATAGTGGAAGTGATGGTCTATACTCGGTATATGGATCCTGTATGTGTCTAGAGGTTGTCTATAAGGATCAGAGATGACCATTTGGAGCAGCGATGCTCTATATGGGGCAGAGATGGTCTATAGTGAAATTAAAGCTTCTTGGGGCAGAGGTACAATGTATGAAGTAGGTTTCTATAGAGATGTGCAATAACCACAGTGATCAATTGTCATCGGATTTCACTCACAAAACAAAGATATCAGCTTTCACCTCAAAACACATTTAAATGTTATGTATTAGGACTAAGGTCATTATTTTAAGGCCATCTGTGTTTGCCATGTCACATGTTTAGCAAATGGTAGCAGAGAAAAGGGCAAAACATTCGAGAGCAATAACAGCAGGTCTGGGAAATATTCCTTAGAAAAAAGATGGCAAGGATTTGGGGATATTAGCAAAGATTCAAATAGCAGTCTTATGGCACAGTATAGGAAAGAGATATATAATGATAATAATGAATGAATTACTCATATAAATTCGTGTTCTCTCTTTCTCTCTTGCATGTTCTGATTTAACAGCTGTTTAACTGCATGGTATTAAACGACTTTTACAAACTTAAGGCAGTATATTCATATGCAAAGCAACTTTTTTTAATGCATTCCTTCCAAGGACGCAGAAAGATTAATTTAACTGCAACTGCTAACATGATGATGATGATAATTATAATAATAACAATAATAATACATATTTAATAAATAAATACTACTACTACTACTGCCACTAATAATAATAATAATAATTATTATTATAATTATTATTATTATTATACTGTTTTTGCATGATTTGAATCACACTGATAAACACTGCGTTCAACCTGTTGAACTGTATTGTGTATGCATATGTGCAAGCTTTTGTACCCCATTGGAGGAGCCTAGTATGTCCTGCTTTGAGACTGCAGCTTGGTACATGGCCATGCGGTTCTGTAGAGGGATGGGTTCAGAGTGAGTCCTGCTCCTCTTCTGCTTTGGCCCCTCAGGATGACCAGTCCTGGGTACTACCACACTGCTTACAGCTACACAGACACATAAAACACAACCTTAAATGACAGAGACCACTTTATAGAGACACTCAATACACAACTATATATGGCTTTCTGCAATGTTACATATTTAGTGGTAACCCCCATGACAAATAAAAAAGTAAAATTAGCAATACAAAAAATAAAGCATGTAAAATAAATGGAAGCTGAATTCTATAACATATAACACTATGTTACATCATGCTCTGTGCAAGCTGAAAATTAAATATAGCCTCACACCATACAAGGAGTTTGTATTCTAAGGGCAGAGGATCCTTATAATATCTGAGGTTGTTGAGGGTGTGAGGAATGTGGATGTTTACCTGAGCAATATCTCATCTTGATATTGCACAACAGAACAGTGTGCAGAAGATAAAACTAGACAAAAAGACAGACTGTCTGTCAGCCACTTCTTAAAGCATTTAACTCTATGTTGTTGGCACATGATGCCACTTTGTTACTATATGCAGCGTTTACTTGCATCATGCCGGATGTTGCCAGGTTGAAATGTGACTCTGAAAGGATCAAGAATGTCTTCGTTCTTAATGTATTATTGTGTTGTAATTTAAATTAAATACAGTGAAATCAATCGCACAATGTCCCACTGACAGTCCAATTAAACATGCGAGATTATAGATTTACGTCTCACTGCCTGTTGTAAAACATCATTACTATAATGAGCTGCTGGCAGCCAAAATATTTCCATACCTTTGGGCCACACACACACACACACACACACACACACACACACACACACAAACACACAGAGACAACCTGTTTATGCATACCTCTCTCACAGATGCACAGCATGAGTGAAAAATGTCTACTTTGTGCTAAAGCAAGCTAACTGCCCTGATGTACTCAATAATTAAGCTGTGGCATTGTTTCTGATCTGACATGGTTCCATAAAAAAAATCCAATTCTACACCTTGTGCAGTCATAATAGTTGAAAGCATTGTGTACTACTGTACAGAAACTGTGAAACACAATTCTTTGCGATCAGATTCCAATCCTTTCACATTTTCCTCTTCAAAAAACAGCCTGATCAACATTCAAATACGTTGCTAAACATCTAAAACAAGAATAAACGCAGGGTGAAGAAGAGGAATGCAGTTGTGCCAACATGATTTGAATTAAAAAAAAATCTCTTTGATATTTCAGTCATTCTCAAATAAAAAATTCAATAGCTGGGGTATAATTTCAAAAGGTGAGTAGACCAGAAATATGCCATAAATATTAAATTTATTAGGAGAGTGGTCCAGATTCCTTTTAGTAATAGCATCTGGAGGATTTGTTTTTTGCCCCTCATCCAACACAAACATGTAATTCATATTTTATAAATATGATTTGTATAAAGACTGTTCCCTTCATACAATTTTGATTCATTCTGACACTGCATGCAGTGGAAAAGATGCAGATTTAATAAAGTGGCATGTTGACTGCTCTAACAGAAATACATTTGGCACTACCCTTGTTTCTTCATTTCTTTAAGCTTTGGTTTATACACATATTTCCTTTGCTCAAGTATAACAAGCAAATTATGAGAACCTCCCTAAATGCCTACAATCTGTTTTCTATTACATCAAGTTACATTCTAACTATACATATATCTATCTATCTATCTATCTATCTATCTATCTATCTATCTATCTATCTATCTATCTATCTATCTATCTATATATATATATATATATATATATATATATATATATATATTTATATTCAAATAAATTAATATACACACAGTACTGATGGAATCCATACAGCTTTCCTTGTAGATCCCTACATCCCTACCATTCTTTATCAGAAATCAGATAGATCAGCTTTAGGAAGACAAATTTCAGAGAAAAAAAGATAATAATATATTGTTAGTGTGTTGTCCAGTATAATTTTTTTTTACATTATTATTGTGCATTAGCCACAGTAGCACACACAGGCAATAAATAGAAAAAGATATAAATAAAAAATTGTTGACAAAATGTCTGGCACACATTAACATTATTTGTCTTGTCAGAATAATTCAGGAGAATACAGAAGCTTTATATCTCTCAGACAGGCAGTTACCCAGCAGGATTTACTTGTCTGGCTCAGTCAGATCCAGTCTATCCTTTTTCTGCCAAATACTGTAAACGTAAATGTACTCATAACTCACCAGAAATTATAAAAGTCAATATGTTATATTTTACTGGACTCTACACAGGGCCTGGAGTGAAGAGCGAAAAAAAGAACTTGAAAAACTCTTAACCCTTTGCACCCGATTCTTGAGCTTTCACAGTGTTTAAAACACATGACATTCGCTTTGCTACTCTTGTTGGCTCACGTTCTCCCCAGGTCTAGACCAGTCTCTGACCCTAAATTAGACCCACTGGCATTGGAGGCATGTTAGAGAAAAGCAATCAAACTGTCAAGAGAAATGAAACAAGTACATTGCATGGTGAAAAATAAGTCTGAATGCTGTTACTTAAATTAAAAAAACACTTCAAATGCTACTCTGTGAAGCACTTTGCAATATACATAGAAGCTGGTGGTCCTGAGTTGTCAACATGTGACCTGAAATGGTTTGTTGTGTCAAAATTTGTCAACAGTTCTTGGCTATCTTATGACAAGTAATGCTCAGTTGAGAGCTCACATAACAGAAATGTGAAGTAATCTAGGCGCCAAGTAGCTGCAAAAATAAATCTATCTTATTTTAAACCAGTGCAACAAGGGAGCTCAGATTTCCTGTAGCGGAGCAGACATGAGCATGCTTGTGAGAGGTTACAACTAAAAGTCTGAATAAATGAGCTGTGGGTGATTTTGGTTTCTTTAAATGGTTGGATACTGCATTAAGTGAAAAGAGAAAGCAATAAACATCATCGAGAAAATAGCAATGCTTACAGTGTTAGGATCGAAACCTTGATACAAGATCATATTACAGTGGTTATGACATGGACACTATGCAATTCATATGATTTAGAGTGACCATGTTGCATATTGACCAATTTAAAACTACAGTATTACTAAAAATGAAAAGTAGAAAATAGATACCTTGCGAGTATAAATAAAATGAAACAACAACCTAATGTTGATATCAATATTATGTCAAAGCCCTTTGTGTTGTTCATCTCAAATCCCTTTCAAACTAAAAGATCTAGCAGCTCGGAATTAGACACCTCAGATAGTCAAGACAGTCGGCCTCCAATCAGACTGGTTGTTAAAATACCTGTGCGACACAAACCACAATGCAATGGAATATGCATAATCTTGACATGTTGTACGAGGTATGTTGTACCTTATCTAGTGAAAACACCTGCATAGTTTTTCACTCTCCCAGTGTACCAGGGAATCGATTATTGCGTCAGCCACCTCTGGGTCTTTTAGAGCAAAAAGACCTGCACTTCAATCAATAAACGCATGACGTAGTCACACCATGTCTATTACAAAAGGGCTGCCTGTCATTGTCACGCTAAAATTAGAGTAATGTCTTCACAATTTCCTATTGCGCAATTCAACATCAAACACAAACAGATGGTTTGTTGATATTGACTCACCGATTGCGTGTAGCTCTAGCTTTAATAAGCAAGTGTGAAGTGTGACTGAAATCCACAGATTGGGTCAGTTGTGCTCAGCCTGGCCTGCAGGTCACCTAATGTATCAGCAGACTTGCCAATCCTGCCGTGGTGGTGGAGACCAGCTCCTCCAGCAGTCTCACTACATTAACTCTGCCCAACAAGCACTGTGGGACAGCTGATTTTATTTCTGAGCCTTCTTCTCCCCTGACTGCGCAATCCCACGTACTACCACTGAGGCTTTTTTTAGAGCTTTTTTTTTTTTCCAATGCCTTCCATGTTCTGTCCCTAATATTTACTTCCCTGCACTTCCTGCCCTCTCCTGTTCTCTAATAAATCACCACAAGCATTTTGACAATAGAGATGACATAATGCTATGAAAGGGAACACAATAATGTTGCTCTACTGATGTCTCTGCTCAAATCACCTCCCTCTATTAAAGGGGTGTTCAAACATATTTGCAAGGGGCATGAGTGGCTGCAGGTTTTCCATTCCAGCCAAGCAGGAGCCATCACCCTATAGTTAATTGAAGGCCCAGCTACACAGATTAAAAACAGGTCGAATCAATTGTGACTTCTGGTTATCAAATCTGCACACACATTGGCCTTACACAGATGAGACTAGACGCACCTGCAACAACGTATTAACCTATGCTTGATCAAACAATGCTTTGTGGTTTATTGTAGTATGGTTATTGTTTTGCTTATTATTTTAACACAGCGGAGTGTCAAACGCTACGTGAAAAGTTTTTTCTATCTGCTCTTAAAAATGTCTGTGTCCATTTGACTGCATTTAAAATAGAAAAAAAGCTGCCCTGTTCAAACAATATCTCAAAGCTCACACAGATCCCGGTGGAGCAAGCCCAAAAGAAGAAGGTGTTTCAGGTTTTTAAATTGGGCCACTTCTATAATAAAGGCTCTGAGTGGGTTCAAACTGTGCAGCTGAGACCCCTGAGGCCCATAGAGAGGAAATAGGTTGTCCTTTCAGTCTCAGCTGGATGTTCGGTGGCCTAGACTATCTTCTTTAGGCTGTAAAAGGAAAGAAATTAGTTAGTAATGCCATATGATCTGACTCTTTACAATAGAGTTTATAATATACACTTCTTCCCTTGGTCCTATAAACAAAGCTGGACCTATGTTCGAAAATAGTCTCATAACAAAACGCAAAATATCTCCTAGCATTCAAATAAAGAACGTATGAAAAGCATTACAAAGTGGACATAATGGGCAAAACTAAGAATAAAATATAATAAATACACACACATATACTGCTAAAAGTGGAGACCTTCCTATTTTACAGTCCATTACTGACTGCAGTAGAATGGTCTGTTTAGTCACATGACCATAACCCACTTGTTCCAATTTCTTCTGCTCTGGGAGAAACTGAGTTTAAAGGCTTGTAAGAGGGGTTCATCCAGCTCCAAAAATCTGTGAGAGCTCGTTTAATAGACATGCCAGAGCACCTGTAAGAACGGCTGCAGAATGTACAGCTGCTGTTTAATTGTCATAAATATGTACACATCTGACACTGCTATTACACTATTACACCCTGTGATAAACTGCCATTCCATCCAGGGTGTATTCCAGGCCAAAGTCTCTAATTTTATTCAGTTAAAATAATACAAATAAATAGATTTCTATTTATATATTTATATAGTTTCATGTTAGAAGACATTAAGAAATTAGATACATTTAAAAATAAAAAGGTCATGTTTGGTTAAATTCTACAATTAGAAGTGCCTGTAATACAGTTATTTTCAGTTTCTCATGTACTTGACCTGGGGGTTTCTGCCTTCAGTAATAGAAACGCAGTTATTATGGTTATTATTACTAAGTAAAAATCTGTATTTAAAAGTTACATTGTGATAAATCATCTGAAAAAGTCTTGGTCATTCTCAATGGTTGTATTCTTCATGTTCTCTCTAACAAGAAATCTTCCACCCCCCCTATATTTTCCACCCAATTTAATCACCTGTCAAATCCCACCCAACATACAGTTCACTCACAGCATACGACAGCTAGCAGCTGGAAAGGAAGAAAGTGAATGTGCCTCCACTGAGATTTGTGAAGCCAGCCAACCACACCTTTTTTTAACTGCTGCATCACAGGGCAGCGTAACAGCACAATCTGCCCTTAACCACCTTCATGAGCTCACAGACACCCACGATTGGCTAATGTTGCTGTAAGTGACAAGGGAGATAGTATGTCATCCCTCCCACCCAGACATCATGGCGTTTTTTGCTTCCTTGGCTACCAGCCATAAATGGCTGTGGCTGTGGGATTGAAACTCACAATAAAAATGATAGAACATTTTTCATTGTGTTCTTGAGCCACTTGAGACCCCTTGTAATGCGTTTTATCAATTATTATTTATAATTATTAATATTTTTATTTAAAGTACTTGTTTTGACTGGGTTTTTTTTACAGCCATACCTTCACTTTATTCTAATCTAATTCCTTGGATTTTCATTACCCCTCCAAAATAAAGTGGAGCACATTTTAGTTTACAATATTCATGATTTTCAACAGCTCTTTTAATTATTAAAAAGTCATTTTTGGTTCTTTGATGTAGTCTTTTTTGAACTTCTCATTGTGTTTTCTGCTTTTGTATCTGCACATTTTTCTTGTCACTGTTTTATATGCAATTTAATTTCTTTGATTAAAGAACCAATATAGCACAATTGCTCCTTTATCTTCATCAAATAGAATGAAATTCCACACATTAGAGGTTCATTTGGGGCACATTTCAATTTAATTATCTAACAACAGGATCATCATTCATCATTCCACCTTCAGACATTTAAAACCTAATCTGTATTTATTGTGTTAAGGTAGCATTTTTTTTTTTTACACAGTTCGTGAAGTCATCGCTTATAGCTTTTTGTTCCTGTCAGCATCCTTTAATGGTTAACAGTTCAAGTCATGCAGAGAATCCCACGATGCACATTAGTTTACCATCCCTTTCTTTTCCCCCAAACAGCTGTTTGTCTTTAACATACATGATGTCTTCCTCCCTCATGAACCCCTCTCTTTTCTCATCACTCTCAGTATCCTTCACAGGTGCTCAGTGGTGATTTCCATTACACCCTCTCTGAGCTGGTACATATGACTGGTGACATGGAAAGCGAGAGAGACTGACAGTGAGAGAGAAAATGTGAAGGAACACAGTCATCATGGCAGAAAATAATGAGCGACCTGCTTTCAACTCCATTGCAGTCATCATGGACAATGTTTTACACCTCTTTTGGCTCTGTCACAGACTCTGTAACACACAGGACTTTCCGAGGTCAAGATTGACACAACTTTTACAGCAGATCGGTAGTGAATCGGTAGTGATACGAGTTGGGCTTTTTTATTGAATCCTGTCAGTGTAGCATTATCCAGCTCCTAATTTACAGCCTTAAAGTGCCTGTAGTCGTGTGGGCTGCATACTGTACATGCCTGTGTTTAGTATTTCTCACCAGCAGCACCAAAGGCGTCACACTTAGTGATTGACATACACAGCAAGATTACAAACATTAACTAACAGCTCATTTTCAAAGGAATATAGTTTGTGAGTTAGAAGCTGAAGAAATTCATTTATCTGAAAGCATTAGGTCAGATTAGGTCTGTTTCGAGTTTTACTGTATCCTGAATAAGTCTTTTTTATACTATGACAAAAGGTTGTACATAAAGATAACTAGGAGCATGTGAAAATGATCATAGATCAAATCTTTGTTGCACTGAGTCACATATTTCTCCACCCACTCAGTAACAGTTTCCAACACAATAAGAAAACTCCTATGTGATTTTGTCATATAGTGATACAGTTAGTGCTTGTCAATTTCATGGATAATTATTTACTTTATAAGGCCTCTATAAGGTTATTTCCCCATCCAAATAATTTTTTTAATGTGCATTCATCTAAAGTATGTCTACCTTATGCAGATAATGCGAACTAAAATTAAGAAAAAAGCTTTAAAGAATAATAGTAAGCTGTTTCCTGCTATAGTTAAAATAATAGTAGTAGAAATACACTAACTACTCTCAAAATGCATTCTATACCTTGCATAATATCTTGACCAGCCTTAATTGAAAACACAAACATTCCCAGGGTCAACTCGTAGTACAGACTGCTTCAGTCTATTACACAAAACTTAATTCTTCAAGATTCTAAGAGTTAACAACATTTCAGAAACCTAATCACTAATCATATAATTACATAATGTTCAAACACACACACACACACACACACACACACACACACACACACACACACACCTTAATACCTTAAATATCGATAACACGCTTCAGTCTTTAGCAAGATTTAATTTCTGTTTTCTACCAATGACAATCCACAGCCTTTTATTATGATTGATATTCTGAATTTGACTTTAGTCCTTTATCATATATATAAATATGCCCTAGTCACCATCACAGATAGTTGTATTTCAGTGAGTTAGCCATGTCCATTACCATGCAAAAAAATATAATTATCCTATTCACAAAAAACAAAGAAAACCAATCATAGAATGAGCGCAGAACTGGCTTCATGTTTGGCATCAGTAGTTCTGCAGTAAAAACCTGATAATGTCTCCATGGAGGCAGCCAAATGCAAAACCAAAATGCAAAATACAATACAAAATCAGAGCTAGGAATAAAAAACCACAGCCAATAACATGGCATAACAATACATGGAAAAAGATATAAAAAAGGTAATGCAGGAACCAAAGAGTATTTATTGTCCAAGGAGATTTCACATGATGTGTGGGTGCTGCCATAATCAGAAGGCCAGGGAACCAAATGGAGACAGATATTTCCAATGGAGCACAACACACAATGAAGTGATGGGTTTATTTTTTACAGCAATGTGTAAAGATTAAACTGTGGTTATGTTACTGTAAAACATGGAGCAATTAATCAGAAGGGAAATAAAACAAAATACTAATAAGATGTGTGTCAGGATATGTTTCAAATGCCCTCCTTACACAGTTTTTAATGTTGTTGATCAATTGTGATAAATTAACTACATAGTAAACTAAACATCTAACTAAAAAATGTAATGTTTTTTTCCTTTTCTCAAAAAACCCATTCTTTTAAACATTGTGTGTGTTCAAAACACAGCCAAATATAAGTAGTAACCTTAAGTAAAATAAAGTTGCCTTTATTTTATTCAACTGTTTTATTCAAAATATCCAAAATGAATGTTTGTAAAATGCTGTTATTTATTTGTTTTCAATCAGGTGAGCAAGCAATTAAAGCAAATTAAAACACAACAATAGCATTACCTTTTAGATCATAATCTATATATTTTGAATGCTAATCCTATATTAAAAAAAAAAAGGGGGAATTAATGCTATTATACTATACTATAATATAATACTTTAATCAGATCTGCAATAATAAAAATAATAATAATAATAATAATAATAATAATAATAATCACAATTCTACAATTGATAAAGGCATGTAAATATCTAGCATTTTACATTCAACATTAATGTGTCCTGATATATTAAATTGGCCTAATTTATCATTGTAAAATTGTAGTGATCACAAAATTATTGCTTGGACTTTGACAGATGCAGCTGCTGTATTAAGGTACAGTGTTACAGCATGGCCAGACAATTATTTTGTGAAAAAAAAAATAGAAGCTTAAATGTCCCACTTTTTTTCAATAAAAAAAAAAAAGCTTTGACTGTCTAAAAAAAAATGAAAAGGGGGGGTGGGAAGAAAGAACATGATGCAACATCGATTCCCAGAACAATTTTTGAGGTTTTACAAAAGGTCCTTGCAACTGTATAGAGATAAGGACAAGGCTTGCTCTTTAGAAGAATACAAATGTATTTGGGTTATTGTTAGAGCGGAGGTGGTGTCACCTCTTGACAACTGCAGCAATAGTGTGCAATGGTGTGTGCTGTCATTAGTCTTACAGTGTTCTGTGGGTTATTTGAATGCGGGCTTGACCTTTTCCATGACAGAATATGATGCTCTGAATGGTGGGTGCACTGCAGAGCTGCTGCCTGAACAAGAAGCGCATTATAACCACGTGTTAAATATTAACATGAAGGGTTGTAGTCTTCTATTTGAATCAGTAAACACTCTTAAATGCAGCATTAGACTTTTTTTTTTTTCTTAAAAAACCTTTTCTGTTTATGTTTGGATGTTTATGTTTGCTTTCATATTATTAGCATTTTACTGATGATATTTTATTTGCATGTTTACTGCATTTATTCCATTTTTCAGTGTTTTAAATTATCATAATTTTTTTTGTGTATGGAACATGTTATGGAAATAGGATTCTATTTGTATTACTGTCTTGTTACAGCATCTTACTATATTCTTGACCTTGCTATGTGCCTTCTTGGACACTTTTTTCCTCCTGCATGTCAGGCATTATGCAACCTGCTGCAAGCGGATGGAAGCAGAAGTGAAGGAGATTTGGGGGAATTGAAATCACAGTATACGATTCCTGAGCACCTAAATCCGATTATTTTGTGATTCCATCACTGTTAGGTGGTTAGATGTGTTATGAGCAGAAATCTGCTGTGTCAAGAAATAATCTTATCTATTCTATTCAGTATATACATTATTTATATATGGTGTTGTAGGGTACTAGATGGATGTGGTTGCTAAAAATAATGAAACTCTTATCTTAGCCCAATACTTGTTTTAAATGGAGGCTGTGAGTAATGATCATAACTAGCTCCACCCTTACAATGTTCATTGTAAACCACCAATTTGGACTGTTAATTTCTTATAAATAGCTTTTGCTGTATTTGTTGTAGTTTGAAAAAACAGTGGAATATGTTGGTGTGGGGAGAGTGAACAAGACCCTCTGTCTCTTCTCTTCTCTTCTCCTCTCCTCTCCTCTCCTCTCCTCTCCTCTCCTCTTCCATTCTTTTCTCTTCCATTCTCTCTTCTCCTTTTCTCTTCTCTTCTCTTCTCTTCTCTTCTCTTCTCTTCTCTTCTCTTCTCTGCTCTTCTCTTCTCTGCTCTCCTCTTCTCTTCTCTCAATGCTTTTATGCTCTGTCTATCCTTGATCTAATATAAAAATACATAACTTTAAAAAGGCAATAAGTCACCTCTCCTCTCTTCTCATGTCCTCTCCGCAGGCGCTTTTGGCACTAGTTCAAGTTATTAGCCTTTGTGCTTGGCCAGTCTGCTCAGAAAAGATGTTATGTATATGTATATGCCATATGTGTGGCACGATACATGTACAGATACCAGTATGATTATCCTACAGAGAATACTAAGAACACAAGCTTTTAAAAACCTACTTTTTAGACTGGCCTAAACTTCATCAATGTAGGTAAGTTATCAGTTAATTCTATTTTTGTTTTTGTATGTGCATCCTGTGGTATTAATTTACCTTAATTTTTCTGTCATTGCTAACTTGTGTTCAATCTGTTTTTTTATATAAAGCACTTAATTGCATTAGGACCCACCTACTACAACTAAGAATAATATTAGTAATAATAATATTAGTAATAATACTAATATCAATAACAACATTTGTGTTGTTATTGGTATTAGTATTATTACTAATATTATTATTAGTATTATTAGTATCATCATCATCATCATCATCATAATCCTGATATTAACATAATGAACAGTAACAGATTTTATCAAAACAATTATTGATCAATCAACTAAATTTGATATTTTAATATTAAATCATGTCAATTAAATTATGTAATATTTATTGCTGAATCCATATCTGGTACTATTTTACAGCATTTGTTCATTTCACCAGTCATGTATAAATTAGCGATTTTGTACATCAGGAGTGAGGAAGTGGTGAAACGAGGTCATTGTTTCCATGCCACCATTGTTTAGCATTTATGTGTTCCATACTGGCCTTATCCCCCACAGAGAATAGTACACTTATCAGATCTTTTACTGAAGTCATGGTTACACTTAGCAACAGCTCGTTCTTATAAAGCCACAATAAAAAAGAAGGCCAGCATTGCTAATAAGAGATCAACTCACTGGTTCCTACTGGAAAACCAGAGACACAAGAAACGCTTCAAAACCATTAAACCAGGCACATCTAATTGCACTTTAAAGGTTGCCTTTTTTATTCTCAGCCCCCATGTGCTTGGCTGGGTCGTTTAAAGCAGTATTAGTAAAAGGCTATTAAGCGTCAGTACTGCAGTGCCAAAGAGGCTGTAAATAGACCAAACCAATACACAGCATTAAGTGAGTGTCCTACAGCAGATACACAGTAGTCTATCATGGAAGAGTGGCACACTGTAAAGCATGGAATGCACTCTATTCTCTATCTGTAATGTTGTCAAAATCCGCCTTCTACATCAGCCCACTGAAATCAGAAAGCCATTACTGAAAACATACACTAATGCATTTCCACCCATCAATTACGGGTGCAGCAACTATTTCTTATAATACAACTGACTTTATTAAATCTGTATATTAAGTGTCAAGCCTTGGGGCATGAAGCGTGGGAAGATTTCAGAAGTTTAGATTGAAGTAGTGATCAGTGTTGGTTTATGGCTGGCAATAAGTTTACAACTCTACTTAAAATTCAATACAATACAGTGAACATTAGAGTCATAAAAAAAAATATAAAGAGCTAGGCTTGCTTGTAATGACCAGATTACTCAATAAAAACAATTTTCATGTCTCAAGGGCATAGTTTAAATGGGACTCTGTGCTATTTGTAGGCGTTAACGTTGTAGTGAATCTGTAAATGCAGAACCTAAGGTATCTGGTCTGAATGCAAGCGAGGGTGTACATGTCACCTACACACCAGAAGATATCTGCATTTAGCATTCCTGTGCTCTGCACTGACGAGACACCCACCTTTCCCCTCGTACCCTGCTGACAGACCACACTGAAATCATGGCAGCAGCCCAAGATAAAATATATAGTAAACACATTCAAGGTCTGTATGGTAATTTATACAATATTTTATGACATTTTTAATCAAATAGCTGCCATGATAAAAGTGGAATGATTTTTACTTTTTTCTTTTTTACTTTTTCTTTTTACGACTTTTAAGAAAACCTTTCCTACATGGGTAAAGTGATGCCAATGTTTAAAACATTCCCAAATCTCACAAGCAAATCTCTTCAATTATATTTCAATAGAGTTCTGTGATTTGTTTGTTTTATATATAATGAAAATCATGTCGTCTTGTCCTATCAATTTTATTGTAGTTCCTTATTTAAATACTTGGACAAATACATTTGTAGTAGTAAAACCATTCCACTGATCTACTGTGCTCAATATATGCATTTACCATTTAATTTAAACGGACAAGTTAATCATCTAGTAGATGTCTGCACCCCCTAACCTTCTAAAAAAATCTGTGAAATTGTGTTAAAAGTATTCTCATTATTAGGAATTAACATACAATTATTTTTGTAGTATTCTATTTTGAGCACCCTAAAAAGATTGAATATAGAAACTGCAGCCCAGGAATCACAGCCCATTCATATATACACTCTATTTCAGTGTGCTTTAAATATTAGCTGATTGGCTGCTCAGGTTGTTTTAGCGTGTTATTACATTGGTGGTTTCCTAACCCTAAAGAGCTCATCAAAGTCTAAAGTTGATCTTCAACTTAAAAAGTATCAATGGCAGTAAAGTGGCCATTAATAAAGCAGAGACTTTGCCAAGACACTGTTAATGAGCAACAAAGTGAGGATACTTTAGCAGGTCTTCTGGAATGCTTCAAGTCAAGTCAAGAAGCTTTTATTGTCATTTCAACCATATATACTGTGGTAGATTCAGTACACAGTGAAACGAGACGTTTCTCCAGAATCCCGGTGCTACATAAAACAACATAGAGTTACATCACACAACATAAAGCTGCATACAGAACACGGAGCTAAGGACTAAAATAAGTTGTCTTAAACACATGAAGTGCTAGAGACAGTGTAGGACAGATACACAAAACACAAAATATCCCTGACCAGTATACCTTCTGTAAAATGTGTTATACATTACATTGTGCAAAAAAGAGACCTGTAAACAAGCGTGTACTTGTAAACATAGACACTAAAATTTGTGCAAAACAGGAACAGCAGAAATTAAGTAGTGCTAAAGCAGCATGTAAACAGGTATAATATAATTATTATATAATATGGGTGGTGCTGAAGACATGAATGTTTATGAATTGAAATGAGTATTGCGTGTGTGTATGAGTTTAGGTTTGTAGTAGTTCAGTAACACACAGTTAAGCAGCTGCTCAGGATGCTCTCGATGGTCCCCCTGTAGAACATGGTCAGGATGGGGGGAAAGAGATGGGCTTTCCTTAGTCTTTTCAGGAAGTAGAGATGCTGCTGGGCTTTCTTGGTGATAGAACTGGTGTTGAGTGACCAGGTGAAGTTCTCCGCCATATGAACATTAAAGGAATTTTTGGATCTCCATGGAGGATCCATCGATGATTAGGATGAATGGCCTCTCTATGCTCTCCTATAGTTAACAAAAATCTCTTTAGTTTTGTCCATGTTCAGAGTCAGGTTATTGACTCTACACCAGACTGTTAGCTGTTGCACCTTCTCTCTGGATGTTGACTTGTCATTCTTGCTGATGAGACTCACCACAGTCATGTCATTGGCAAACTTGATGATGTGGTTCAAGCTGTGCATTGCTACACAGTCATGAGTCAGCAGATTGAACACAGCCCTGAGGGGCTTCAGGGCTCAGTGTGGTGGTGATGGAGATGCTGTTCCCAATCTGGACTGATTGAGGTCTCCCAGTCAAAAAGTCCAGGATCCAGTTGCAGAGGGTGATGTTCAGGCCCAGTAGGCTCAGCTTCTCAATCAGGTGCTGAAGTATGTGTCCTTATTGTCCAGATGGATGAGGGCGAGATGGGAGGTCGTGGCGATGGCATTATTCGTATAACTGTTTGGACAATGCCCAAGCTGCATGGGGTCCAGTGAAGGTGGTAGCTGGGTCTTGATGCTTGTCAGGAAGTTTCATGAGCCATTTGTTTCAGACAAGAGGTGTGCATCAGGAATGGGATAAACAAAAGAGATGTACATACTGTATATGAATCTGATGGGACACAGAATGATCCATATTGCACAATTTACAGTCCTGCAGTAGTACAGTATTTGCTTGGTCATAGTCATAATGGATTAAAATAGGCTGGTGTTTGTTTATATTCTGAGGATTAGAACCACAGAAAATGCCACAGAAAGGTACAAAAATAAAAGCATAGCTAGTGGCATCTCTGGATTTTGTCAGTAACCAAAATGTGCAATATTTATCCTTGATTTTATCTCCATTGACACTCCAGATGAGGAGGTATACTAGAAGTATCAACTGAAGAAATAAGAAAAGTAAGTACGTATATAGTCTACATAGTTGTTTTGTTTGTTTTAATGTTAACTTTTGAAAAAAAAAGAGAGATGATCTATTGTATGCTATTATTGTATATAGATTTCATTCTCCTGTCTTATCTCAAAGACTATCTGTGATTCTCTCTTTCGCCCCACCTACCCCTCTTCTCACACATTCTCTATAAAAGCCTATCTTGTAAGGTGGGATGAACAGAAAATGAAATTATCTGGAAAAACAGCCCTTTTTGGATTCACCAAGATGGCCCCAGGTTTAATGTACTGTAATAGCACTAAATTGTGTCTTTCATCTGAAATCATCAAACCACTGTCATTTTTGCTAGGCTGCTGCTATAGCAACCTTGAAAACCAGCATGACCGTGTTTTTAAAAGCCATCTCTATCCTCAGGAAGCCAGTAAGCTAAAATGCTAAAAAGTCATCTTGAGCACACTGACTGATCAGGCCTCCAGTCTTCAAAAACAAACTTCACTTTTGTCTCTGAAATCTATTTGCAAATCAAATGCTCCCCCGATGCTGGCACTAGAGGAATTGTGTGTAGACAGTGGTGGGAAGAGTAAAACCCTTCCTAATCACCAGTGCAGTCAAGTCTCATTTGGGTTGGCTTTGTTTTCTGAAAAATCATGACTAAAAATAATTGGCATGACAAAAGTGAAAACACCGCTCTCTTCATCTCCCCTTGTGGAAAATTCTACTTATGTGTTAACAACAGTTCTGAAAATCACTGTGAAGTGCACAACCTTTTCCAGTACAACAAACAGAAAAGCACATGCTAGCCTAAACTCCTCTCAGCCTCTCATTGAACAGTAGTGGTCCTTCAGGCTGAGGCTCTGATCTTTCTTTTTAAACCAGCAGGGCTATGGAGCTGGGATTTTGTCCTGGGATCAAGGTGTGTTTCTTAGTGTGTGTGATATATTTAGCAAAGGATTTTTTCCAGTGCTGAAAAATAAATCAGACACTGGTCATTTTATACAATGGACATATTCAGTATAGTCTAAATACAAATTAATACTGTGTGATATTTTGATATGATCATATGCTGCTAATCATAAGGTCGAGAGTTTGAGCCCTAGCACTTAAAAGCTGCCATGGTTTTGCCCTTGAGCAACTGTCTCTTCTCCAGGGGCTGTTTTATGTCTGACCCAGTACTCTGATCCCAGCTTCCTAACAAGCTAGAAAAAAAAAGAGAAAAGAAGAAAAGACTTTCACTGTTTTTTGTTTTCCTATATAGAGCCACACTGAATATGAACATCAGTGTGATGTGTGATGAAATTTATAGCAACTTCAAAATTATTGTCAACCTTAATGAAAATGAATACAGGTACATAGCATAAATACCACATGCCATGAGTGATATAATGAGCTCATAATTATTACTATTTTGAACTGTAACAGCTGGAGAAACCTTAAAATCACAATTTGGCAATGTAAAACAATGACATTGTGTTCATGCTGGAATTTTCATGAAATCAGTCTATGCTCATCTTAACCGTGGGCTTTTGCACAATTCATGAGTATACAAATCTTCACAAAAGCTCCTGGATGAAAAGCCATGCAAAAAAATCCAAAGCACTATATTTGTAGTGGTATCAGGTGCATTTTCTTCGATGCAGATCTTTTTCTTGGTTAAGCTGCCAGTGGTATATTTGACCATAAAGTTCCTTTGCCGTTTTTTTGTGCAATTCTTCCAAACAGCTTAGGAAGTTTATAAAGGGGGTGACATCTAATAGTTTATTGATTAACTTTGGGGCTTTCTTTGTCTGTTTAAACACTGAACATATAAAAATATGTATCCAATCAGGCCTAGTCTAATAATCACATTTTTAAGTTCTTTCTTTAGCAGCACCCCATTGTATAGCTTTTGTCAACTTTGCTTTGTGTTTCATTTTTCATGTATGTTCTATATTTTGCTTTTATGTGCTTCACCTATTAAATGTTAATCTCCACTTGCATCTGTCTCCGACTCAATACACTGACAGCAGGGAACTTGTCATCTTCTTTCTGCCAAATGTTTAATGTAAATTTTATTTCCTGCAGAAACCTCTGTTATACACAAAAAAATTTGCCAGGCAAATCTTGCCCTAAATGGCAAGATATTAAGTTTTCAAGGGTGAAGTTAAGTTAAATGATTGGGCAGGAAATGAGCAAGAATGTAACAAATAATATAGATCTTAACGTAGCAGGGAGGGATCTATATTATTTGTTACATTCTTGCTAATTTTTATAAAACGTAAATAATTCATACAAGAAAACTGTATATGGGAATTTCTCTGTTTCTGGCTTTTCCCCAAACTGTTCACAAAACTACATAAGCAAATGATTTTGAAGTGTTTTTTTTTTTTTTTTTTGCAAATTTTTGCAATAATATTAAACTATTTTTTGCTGTTAAAATTATTACAAGTTTTATATTTGCCTTTTTGGATGTGGCCCATTTTCTGGGGTCAGCACCTCATTATTTGTGCCTATGTGTTTTTTGCATGACTTTTGTGTTGAAAGTGAATTTAGAAATTTAGCAAGCGTTCACCTGGTGAATAGATTTTTTTCAGGAAGGACATAAAAAATACTCTTAAAAATAAAGTTTAAGAGAAAATGTGAATAACGGTATGTAACTTCTTTTGTAACTAGATTTTTACCAATTAATGGGTACCAGTATTTCTAAAGCTGACACTAAATGTAAAAAATATTTAACATGGGTTGATGTTCACTCAGAGTTTTATTTTGCACTGATTTTCTTCTAGTTTAGTAATTTACTAATTCTCTTCCTATCTTGCACTCCCCATCATATGACAGCTAGCAAACTGTGTACTTCTTCCTAGACTTTTAACCAACTACTCATAATAACTGGCATAAATGAACTCAAAGATTGGTTAGTGCTCCTCTGATTATTAGGGGAACAAACAATACCATCCTTCTCACCCAGAAAGAACAGCTGAATTCCAGCATGAATGGCTGCAGTATCTTTGGAATTTGCATTTGCTATCTCCTGTTGATTATCTAAATGTTTTAAATGCTTTTCTGATGTACCACTCTGGAACTCTTTTACACTTTTAATGAAACTCTAATGCACTAATTCCAGAAAAAAAAACATTGAATGTTTGGACTATGAGGCTGTAAGCTACTTGGTGTTAGTGATTATTGTTGTAAACAGTTGTTGCTCAGCTTAGAGCAGATGGATCAGCAGGAGAGATTGAGATTGAGATTTTCACTTTGTGAAAAGTGTTGGACTGTAATGCCGCTAAATACTGGGGAGATTTAGGTCTGATGCTCTGAAGATCTCTTCCTCTCAGCTTTGCTTAGAGGGTCCAAGAAAGTCAGACATGCTCTTAGCATTTTGAAGTTAATCTGGAACCCTAAACCTTTTTTTGATTATTCAAGCAGAACTGCATTAGATAAACTAAATACAATTTCAAGGATGTAAAATTGCTGAGTCAACTTTGTGAAAAATCACATAGAGGAGGTCTAAATTTCCCTCGTAGGTCTTTTGTTGTAAAAAAGCTTCCTGGCACATGATGATTGACTGTAGAACTGGAGCCCTCTTTTTTATTACTCTTGTTTATTGAGAGAGAAGTAAATGTGTTGTTAAAGAACAGCCAAAGCTCTTACTCTGTATTCAGCATGAATCACAGGCTCAACATCAAAGCCCACAAAAAAAAAATTATAGTGGAGAGACAAGATGTTTATATCAATCTTCATCATGTGGACAAGCATTTTGGCGTATTCACGTACACTTTATTTTCTATTTCTGTACCTATTAAGCGTCAAGTGGTCAAGACCAATCTGAAATGCAAGTTCTTTTTTTCACTGTCTTTCATCCATTATTGTTTATATCCACGGCTCTCTACACTGTGCTCATGCTACAGAAACACTTGCTCTCTTAGTCTGTCTTGAGACGAGCTGGTTATATTTGTCAGACATAAAGCTTTTCTCTCTTTCTATTCATTATGAGATGATATGATTTGCTGGCTGCAGGGCTTCATCTGGAATTCTTTGGCACCTTTGATGCTTGCAGTATCCTGGGAACACTGAGAAGCCAATCACGTGCAGCCCACGCAGCTCTATAGCTGTAGGCTGACTAAACAGCACAGGCTGGTCCAGGCTCCTCAGTCTGTTTAGAGGAGACACAGCTTTGTTTCCAGTTAAACTGAAAAGGAGGTAAGAGAAGTGACAGTAGGCCACAGACAAATTTCACTGTTTTTTTCTTTACTGTTTCTTTTCTGGTTGCTGTGTTAAGAATAAAATCTTGGGGTCAGAGTATATTATAACAATAATTTTATTTTGTTTAACATATAAAAGTGGAAAATCTCACATCCATTTATTCATATTTAGTAATCTCTTTATCCTGTTCAAGGTAACAGCGAGTCTTCATCTACACGCAGATCACCCACTTGCATGATACTGGGAATTTAGAGAACAATGAAAACATGGAGGAAACTACAAAGTGGTCATGAAGAGAACATGCACAGACATCTCAGCTGGTTAGGATCACAACACATATTATACAGCTTAACAAGTTTGTGGATAAATTAATAGAAACCTGAAAATATATAGAGAAAATATTAAGTACATATTAATCCAGGAATGAAATAGTGTTAGCACTGAGAAGGAGAACTGGGTTAAGAAGCCTGATTTCCAGATGCTCTGTGTGAATGAACTGTTGGACTTTAATAATGGCACATTAAAATTCTGGCCACACACAGATGAAAATGTAAATCTCAGGACTACAAGTGGAACTCTAGGGCCTTAACATGCAGGTATGGTTTAAATTCATATATAAGTTAAACGTAACCTGGCACAGTTTTAACATATTTATTGCTGTTTATACATTGTGTTTTGAGAGCTTAAGAAATATCATATCATATTCATATCCTTGTGATTTTCCAAAAAAGGATGTACATAAAAGTGCAAGCCAGCCCCTTTTGGAACCTCAGTAGCCAAGTGCCAAGCATCCAAACATGAAGGGCAAACACTGGCAGGACACAGTGGTGTATTATGTCTGAAGTGAAAATCCTGCGTACAGATATGCAAATGTGCACAAACACTTGCAGCCACTGCAGAATCTCTAAAGCCTATTTTCACTGCTTAACACTCTTTTCTCTTTCTATCTGTGCTGAGACCTAATCAATGCAAATCTCCTCTCTGCTGCCATCATCATCATGCATCCTCCCTTTACAAAGTCAGAGCCAATCATCTTCAGCTGTGTGTGTGTGTGTGTGTGTGTGTGTGTGTGTGTGTGTGTGCGTGTGTGTGCGCATGTCCGATCAACCATTTGGTGTTAAATCTGGTGTGGGTGAAGGCATCATTTCTGAACACCCACACACTTACGCTGGAGGTCAGTGCTGGTTCAGTTCGTTTCTTGGAGCAGAGTGTGAGAGAGAGAGACATACTAAGTGGTTACTATGTAGCAATGTTCGAAAGTCGAAGAGAATGGCTGAGAGAGAGAAGAAAGAAAAAAGGGAGAAATAGAGAGCATGTGAGGGGGCATAATTACTGTTAATGCTTTAGTCTGATGCAAGCTGCAGAAATGACCTTCACAATTCCCATTACAGCCACTTTCACTCAGTCACTCAAAAACATGCTCATGCTCATTCTCTCACACATTCTCTCTCTCTCTCTCTCCTTCTCCCATGCACAACCTCTCTCTCTCATTTCTCTTTGCTATGGCAACCAGACCTAATTTATGAAAAGTCCTTGCTTTTATATGTGCTCCTTGTCAGGCACTATAACGTCTACACATTTGCCCAAGTAAAGGGTACTGATTAATTTTACAGGCTTTAAGCAACAAGAACCTTGTGCTAATTGAGGCTTTATCAACAATTTGTACCAAATGATGGTGCGGTGTAGACATTTGACAATGGACAATATCTGGCTGTTCATGGCTCTATGAGGAGCTGCTTAATTGACTTTAAAAAGGAGTATGGCATAGTTTTCCTCCAAAATATTCACACTTTTTACTGTTTATTACTTCCAGAGTATTGTTTTGGCAGCCTGTTCTGGACTTCTGCCAGAAGATGCAGTCGTTTTTGCTACATAATTGATGTAGTGGCATCTTGTGCCCTCCCTCCACCTCCACTTCCTCCCTCTGTCTTCACACACACACACACACACCCAAAAACACACACACACACACACACACACACACACACACACACACACACACACTCAAACACAAGTGCCGAAAGAATCACACAGGATTCTTTGCAAACCCAATGAAAAGGTACATGAAAATTCTCTGTGGATTTACTAAGGCCATGTTATTGCTATGTGAAGACTGCCTTGTGAATTGGTAGAGACATTCTGAAAAGGAGCAATGGGAATAAGGTCGAAGAATGATAATTAATTTAAAGTGCAAGACCACATGTGTGGACGGGGCTCAAGATGAAAGGCAGTACAAGTTAACCAGTTTTTCTCTCTCTTCTCTAATTTTTTGGGTCTTTCAGCTACAATATAGGACTTAACATTAAATACAGCTCATGGATAGAGATTTGATTTGGGCATACAGTGCTGATCTGCCTACAATTATCTCTTAGCATGAAGGATACTATCAATGAAAAATAAAATATGGATTTTTTTTTATAAATCACATTTATATTTAACCATAGCAAATGCAGTTTGGAGGCCTAAACTTTTCTGCATTTCTCATTTTAAATATAGAAATAGAGATCCCTGCTAAAGAAGAACATTATCTGTTAAATCTCAGCAGGACTTAACGAGCGTTGAGGATGCGAATTAACAAAAGTACGCTGGAAACATTTGTTTAGAAAAATATTCACTCTGAGCTGAGTTTAGAGGGGTTACATCAGCACGCACTGATTAAAAACCCACAGTCAAGCATGCCAACATCCTGAGAAGACTGCCCCCACAACGAATAACTCTCTCATACTCTCTCACACACATAGACACACAAACACAGCTGTCTTTCTCGTGCACTCGGCACTCAAGAAAAATAATGATCTTCCCCTCATCCCCTGTTGAGCCCAGAAAATTCTCTGGAGAAATCACTTTTCTGTTAGGTGCTACTCTAGATACTTTGAAAATGGAGAAACTGAGAAACTCTCATATGAAGGTGTGAAGATAAGAAACAAAACAACACAGTCACTGCAAATATCCAAAACAAATTGGCATCAGAATCATTTTTTCACAGGGC
The DNA here is from genome assembly GCA_014706435.1 of Silurus glanis. Classification (NCBI taxonomy): domain Eukaryota; kingdom Metazoa; phylum Chordata; class Actinopteri; order Siluriformes; family Siluridae; genus Silurus; species Silurus glanis. Next base: position 24,449 of record JAAIIK010021100.1, read on the forward strand.
TTAAAATTGCACAAATCTGGACTGCTGCTGGCTTTGCAGAAATCACTTAAAAAATGGAAAAGCAGGTGAAAGAGTGGAGTGACAGCATTTCACACATTTACTGTAGATGAGGCCTGGGAGACTCTGGGTATGTTAAGATGCGCATAACATGACATTCATGGTAACAGGATGTATATTTAGCCCCTGCTCACCCTATGAGACAGTCAATCCTGACACCCAATCGCAGCACTCAAAATCTCCAAAAGAGAAGCTAAATATAACTGTCTCAAGTGACAAAAGAGCAGGACAAGGACCAGGATGACCTACATTTCCAACACAAGGCCATATGGTTGCTAGCTTGCAAAATTTGCAAAAAGTGTTGGGGGTATGCTGTTGATGTAAGATGACATGAAAATATTCAGATCAAAGCATCTCTGCATCTATACAAGCAAAGCCATCACAAACCGACCACACATGGGAGAATCTAGAAGCTCCAGCAATTCACTGTATATCAAAGGCCTGTGATGACAGCCAGATGCAAAAATAAGACCTTTGATATCACACTGAGAATGTACGCCTACATGTGACTAACATTTATCAAAAATAATCGTTTTTTAATATATGTGATTCATCCTTTATGTTTGTCTTTGTATTTCTTTTTTTTTTTTTCTGGGGAAATGAATACAAAATAAAATCAAATAACTGAGCCCTGTTTACACATAGATTAATCTGATATGGAGTGCTTTCTTGAAGAGTTTCATAATTGTTGTTTTACATCTATCCATATTTTATAAAGGAACTAAATATCCCAAGCATGCTGGAAATATAGCAAGCAACATCCATATTGCTTCCTGTAATGGATTTTTCTTGTTTTTGACATGATATGATGTACCAAAATCTGAGGTCTAATTCTAATTCAAATTCAAATTCAACTTATAACAGAAATATATTTTAAATGATAAGATTTCTGTTCCCAGGTAATCATTTGCATACTTTATAACACCTTGTATATATGTTAATACATACAGTGTAGTTAACATACTGTCTGTTACTGTGGCCAGACACACATAAAATGATTACTGAAGCTAATTGATGAATAAATGAAATTGATAAAATTCTGTATAGGTATAGAAATGATAAAATAGTACAGAACAGTTTGTTTCCTACACACTGCTCCCCTGTGGTGAAGGGGTTGCATGTCAATATATTTCTTCATGCCCGGGAAACCGAAGTGTCAGCCATACCCAAGCTACACTTGTCTACATTGCTGTCACATTATACAAACTCTGTCTGAAACTGTAAACTTACTAACTCTTCATTAGGCTTCAAATCATTCCAGAATCATAATACTTCCTTTTCATTTGCAAGTAATGAGATGAGATGATTTAATGAGATGATTTGTTCCTCAGCAAGCCACAGCTGAAAATGGCGTCACTGTTCGTGATTTTTTCTCTCAATCCCTTACAAACACAGCATCCCTCTCATCAATCTTCTCTTTCACATATTAACTCATACTCAGCATTTGTCTTCATTAAAACACACTGCATATGAGTGCACATTTCTTCTTCTCTCTATGGAGTCCATCAATTTGAGGCACGGCTTTAACCCATCTTTATGCTAAGTCTCGCATTTTGTAATTAATCTCAAATAATAACAGGACAAGACGAGAAGGCAGATAATAAAGACTGATGAATTTTGCGTTGTGACCCTGTAGCACATTGTCCTCAATTCATGTTAAATTCTGTTCAGGCTTCAGAAAGCCATGTTGACACACAAATCAATGGGAAAAAAAATTACAGTTATTGAGTCTACTGAGCATTTTTGATTGACAGCTGAAGCACTGCTAAGGCAATGTCATACATTTGTTTGGCACAGCAACATTTTCTCCTGTGTAATTACCATCAAGGCTTGTCTATCCATTAATTTTTCTCTGGTCACCTTGCCACAACACAGGGAACAAAAATCAATCTTTAGAGAAACAGAGGGGTAGATGGAGTGTGCTTCACAAACAGCAAAGAGAGAGAGAGAGAGAGAGAGAGAGAGAGAGAGAGAGAGAGAGAGA
>JAAIIK010021101.1:0-24602 GCA_014706435.1 Silurus glanis
ACACACACACACACACACACACACACACACACACACACACACACACACAGTGAACAAAATTATAAACGAAACACTTGTTGTTGCCGCCCCATTTTACAGGAGCTGAACTTAAAGATCCAAGACTGTGTACACAAAAGGCCTATTTCTCTCAAATATTGTTCACAAGTCTGTCTAAATCTGTGTTAGTGAGCACTTCTTTGCCGAGATAATCCATCCACCTCACAGGTGTGGCATATCAAGATGCTAATTAGACAGCATGATTATTGCACGTGTGCCTCAGGCTGGCTACAATAAAAGGCCACTCTAAAATGTGCAGTTTTATCACAGCACAATGCCACAGATGCCGCAAGTTTAGAGGGAGCGTGCAATTGGCATGATGACTGCAGGAATGTCCACCAGAGCTGTTGCCTGTAAATTGAATGTTTATTTCTCTCCCGTAAGCTGTCTCCAAAAGCATTTCAGAGAATTTGGCAGTACATCCAAGCGGCCTCACAACCGCAGACCACGTGTAACCACACCAGCCCAGGACCTCCACATCCAGCATCTTCACCTCCAAGATTGTCTGAGACCAGCCACCCGGACTGCAACAATCAATTTGCATAACCAAAGAATTTCTGCTCAAACTGTCAGAAACCGTCTCAGGGAAGCTCATCTGCATGCTCGTCTTCCTCATCGGCGTATACGACAGCGTGTTCCAGTTCCTGCCAATATCGAGCAACTTCGCACAGCCATTGAAAAGGAGTGGACCAACATTCCAACCTGATCAACTATGTTGCACTGCATGAGGCAAACCAGATACTGACTGGTTTTCAGATTTGTGAACAATATTTAAGAGAAATATGCCTTTTGTGTACATAGAAAAAGTCTAAGATCTTTAAATTCAGCACATAAAATTGGGGGGCAAAAACAAGTGTTGAGTTTATAATTTGTTCAGTGTATCACACACACACACACACACACACACACACACACACACACACACACACGTTTAGCACGGCTTAAACGTGGCTGAAATGTAACTTGCAAAGAAAAGTTTAAATCACTGTCCAGTTCTCATTCAGACAGTGGTCACCTTTTAACCATTGCTTAAAGGCTGTTTTTTGTTTTTATACACCAATGTGTCCATAACCACATCAATACAAGTTTTTACAGAGTGGTATGATCTATCAATTTTGTGCTAAATTATGTTGCAATACCATTTTCAAAATATAAGATTAAAAGCCCAAACATAATCTGCATAACGTAAATATGCTTACAACGTAAACATCACAACATTAATTTAATCTGAGACGGTTTATGCTGAAAGTTCAAGTGATTAAAAGTTTAACATTCGCAAAAATCAAAGCTAGGTCATTTTGAGCCAAACAGACCCGTTACAAGACTGGCACTGTGACAGCAGCTGGTAGATGAGCGCCCAGCTGAAAGTGTAATTGAAACCAACATGTGGCAGGATCAGAGAGAGAGATGGATTACAGATTTTTTTTTTTTGCCTTTTACCCTGATGGATAACGAACCGAAATGTATCTGGGAGACATGGAAGAATCTTTTCTGGACAAACCAAATCAAACACAAGTAGTAACATTTGTTACTAAAGAAAATAAAAAATACAGCATAAATAACTATGAAGCCTGTAAACATCTGGAGCAGCACATTTTAACATTTTATCACATAATGTAGGACTATATAATCTCCCAAACATTCTGTTATTCTAAAGCAAGAAAACTAAGAATTTATACATTAATAAACAGGCCTAAAAACGAAATAATCCATTACATAAATAATGTATATCAAAACTAGTCATTTACTTTGTTGCATGCATTTTTAAAAAAAAATAGTAAAATAAGTTAATGCAAATAAAATATATTATGCCTTATACATCTTTAGAATAACCCAAATAGACTGTTTTTTATTATTTTAAATCCACTTCCGTATAAAACCCAATGTCAACAGAGTGTTTGCAAGACAATTTAGGGAAGAAAAGAAAAAAGTGTCAGTGTGAAATGAACCAGGGAACAAAGTACATAAAACATTATATAAATATATAATCTTAATGTACAAATGTACTGTAAAAACTTCACAAATATCTAAACCTAGTGGCTACAAAAACCCATAAATGCAAATATTTTAAGTATATAGTCCTCTCCAAATATATTGGAATGGCAATGCCTATTGCTTTGTTTTTATTGTAAAAACAAATTTAAGTTGGAGCGCAAAAGATGAATATGAGACTATAAATCATTACTTCATATTTCATTCCATTATATTCATTTCAGATGTGTTAGGAAAACAGAACTTGGCTCCTTTTGATTAAACTAACATTGAGACATGTGACCAGGATTTTTTCTTGTTGCCCAAGTGTGTACTGTTAGATTGTTGTTTTTTTTTGTTTTTTAATAAATAAAACAAGGACTCGAAAAGGATTGTGAAAAAATTAAGGATTTAAAACATACAAGCATCAGGAAAGTATGGTGGATGTAGTTTTATGAATTTGGATCAGGTTCATTAATATTTACTGATGATGAAACTCATGATGGTAGCAACAGAAATTCAGAAATCTACATAAACATTGGACGTATTTCTCTGCAAATTGGCAATCTAATTAGGAGGAACATCCAGCAGCAAGACAAGGACCCAAAATATGCTGACAACTCAACAATGGACTTAATCAGTGAGAAAAAAATAAATAAATAGAAGACTGTAGACTGGCTCACTAGACCTTTTAAACAGAACCAAATGAACAGGATTTCACCTCATGAAAAGGAGACAGGCAAAAGAAACGCCACAAAAACAGCAATTGAAAGAAGCTACAGTACAAGCCTAGAAAAGAATAACAAAAAAACCCCACACTGGTTTGAGATCAGTGGGTTGATATCAGTTAGGGCGCTCAAGTATATTAAGTGTTATTAATTTTAGGTCTATCTATTTCAATATTTTTGCTCTTTGAAAGGGTCGTTGTTCCAAGTTGTTCAAAACAGCTAGATGTATACATCGAAAATGAAGGTAAAAAATTTTCATTACCAATTGACGGCTAAAATATTTGATCATTTTGAGGCTGTTCAGTCACGTTTCATAAATATAAGAATCAACTTTACTTTGTTTTTAAGAAATACAATGGTTTTCCAATGTAAACTCGTTTTTTTATATTGTTAATGAAAAGACATCTGTCGGTGTGTGCTTTTTGTCTTGTTGCATAATTTTCACAGTTATCCGGATGTTCTTTTTTCTGTGGCTGCTAATCCTGTAGTTTACTTTGCTGTTCAAATAACGACCAGCAGAACAGACTTCTTGATACGACTAGAAAAACACTGCTGTAAACAAGGCGCTATGTACTTATGAAGGGAATTAAAGAGCTCCCCATACCAAAGTTTCAGGTTTCCTTTACCACTGTAATTTGTGCCCTTTGTAGCCAGAGATTATACCTGACATGCATGTGGCATTGCAAGCCATGTTCACATATTTGCCTGAAACCCAATTTACATCCAGAAGAATACAAGTGACTGACTAGCTGGGAAAACTAGAGACCAAACATCTGTCTGGTATATTTCCATGTTGGGCCTTAAAATGATTAGAGATTTCATGCCAGGTGTTCCAAGGCACACATTTGTCTCTGTGCTGCTGAATGGAGTTGTTAAACAGAAGGACTCTCTCCGTTTGCTTGTTTGTCCAACATGATCACAATTAATGATTCATCTTAAAAATTAAAAAGAAATATCACATTATTTTATATACATTTACTCATTTAGAATATCCTGAGAACTGGTAGGCAAAATAAACTTTCCAGTAGGTTTGAAAGCTACCTGAAACATTTTGAAAATTCAACTACTAATCTGAACAGAAAGAACTGTAAATGTTAAAACAAAAATATGTGCACGATGCATAAAAATCTGCAATGTAAGTGCATGTAAAAGAGCAACACTTGGTGCCATCCTAGTCCCGTCAGAATATCACATGCTGCCAACACTGGGTCAGCGTTTCCACCGAGTTTGCAATCACCTTCGTTGTATTTCCAGCAAGCTTTGAATCCTGCCAGAAGCCGAAAAAGCATCCATCGAAAGTACACACAATGAGAAGAATTTGTTTTACATTAGTCTTACATACCCGTCCAATAAATAAATAAATAAATAAATAAATAAAAACTCAACTTGAAACAGGACCTCACATGGAGATACAGGGTTGTTTTTAAAGACCAGAGTTAATGGCAGTTCAAATGCTTTAATGTTGTATTAAAATATTAATGCGGTAATTATTCTCCTATTTACGAAGTATCCATCCTTGCTCTATCTGATAGCAGTGTCATTGTATTATTTTCCCTTTCTGGTTACTCTCTTCCAATCAACACTAAGGTTTTTCATTCTGATGAAGAGATCAGACAATTAGACTGCTTGCAAACAAAGCTACTGTAACAGCCAGGCAAATAGACTACACATTGACAGCAGATTTATCAACTTGAGAAATGTAGAACAAGCTATGCAATAACATTTAGGAAGCTTTAGTACAAACAAGTCTGGTGGAATTTCTTCAAATAAAATATAAAAAGCTAGAGACAGATCGATCAAAGTCATGCAGTCTGCGGTGAAATGGCATTGTGCGATGGCATGATATAGACGTGATTAAACTGACTGAAGTGAAAACTCACTGGATGGGTTCAAGTCACTCTTCAGCAACCTGCCAGGATAGTCTCCAAATTCCCCCATAAACAAATGCAATGAAGAAGTCGATGCAGATGCATGTGGATATTATCTAGGCAACTATGCATTTGCGTGCGATTTTTATGAATGAGGTTCTTCTCGTTCCAGTCGGGCTCAAGGTGACTCGCGAGGAAGACAAGACGAACGTGAAAAGTCTGATTTGCGGATTTCAGTGCACGAGATCATGCGTGAGTGAGCAATTCGTTCGCCACGGTTTCTAACGCGGCACCTTTTCTTACCTCATTCTTGCAGGTCCTTAACGCCGTGCCTGTGGCTACACGAGTGACGCTCAGACGCATGCATGCACGCATGCAATTTACGCACGAGCCACGAAATCGAGCACATGTCACTCCATTATCCCAAAGTTGATGAGAGAAATAACGTCCGAGCTACAATGTGTCCAGTGTCCTGAGCAACTCTGTTTTTTTTTTTTTTTTTTTTTACCACAATCCGCCAAAGTCCCCACAAAGCAAACTACAGCCTAGAGCATGGAGCGCGTGCATTAAGCAAGAAAAACACAAACATTTGGACAAACCGCAGAAGAACCAAGCTGAACAAAGCAAAGCAAGGAAAAAGATATGATCATGACCCGACCGAGTCACCGATTCGTCCTCCTCTCCACAGGTATTCATCTTTAAGTCTAAGCTCAAATTACAGAGGGTCATTACCATATTTAAAGAAGCTCAACTGCACAGCATACCTTCACCTGCAGGAAAGTGCGTTCAAGTTATTACAGCGGTTTGAAAAAAATAAAAATAAAAACCAGAAACCCCATTTACCGGAGAGATCAGGCAAGCGAAGCCGCTCTCTATGGCGCCCTGCGCTCCGTTCGGCATCTCGAAACGACAGACCGCTGCGCGCGAGGAATGCTGATAGCGCGGCGCGCGCGCCTCGCCCTTCACAAGAACCTGAACCAATCGGAGTCGCCTTTCAAGATTTCGCGGCCAATCCGCTGCTCGGAAACCTTAGCTGTTTTGCATAGCAAGGTTGATTGGCGATGTGAAGTAATTCAAAGAAGTATTTTAGAAAAGAACTAGCTTCATTACCAAAGTGTGACATTATACCAAAAAAAGAGAATGAGCTTATAACTAAAGAATTGATTACATATGTAATTAAAGTTTATTGTACTACAGAAATGGTCATTGTGCTATTAATTCATGAATGGATCGCGCCTAATTGTACCAATGTCTGCTTCTATGCAGGTGAGGTGAAGAGTTCAGAAGAGGGCTTCAGCTTAACCTGCACTAATCTAATTAGGAGACACAGGCAAACCTAACAGTGAGGACATCTGTGACGTCAGCAAGGTCACCACCTTAAAGGAATAGTTGAGCCACAATTAATGAAAGTTTCACACTACTTATTACTTGTGTCTAGTGATGTGGTAGGCACTAACTTAGTATTTTTTTACTGCTTTACTGTACTTAAAGTACATATTGCAAATATATCTGTAGCATATATCTTTGTTTTCTGAAATCTTTACTTCACTGCATTTTAATGCATAATATCTTGCATGTTACTCCACTTCATTTCAGGAAAACATTTCGTTTTAATGAATACATACAGTAAATTGCAGGAGTTGATCACCTGTCATGAGGCCGCAGCCGTAATCTATTGTTTTTGCAAGAGTTTCCGTAGAGTAAAGGATTCTTCAGTGTGTGCCAGTAGAAATCTTTGGTTTTGAAAAAAAAAAAAATGGTGTGAAGGAGAAGGGGACATTTGCAGTTGAATAAATTATTAAAATAAAGTTCTCATAAATCACTCATTTTACTTTTGATACTAGCAATTGTTTTTTTTTTTTTTACTCAAGTTGAAATATAAAATGAGTAATTTTACTCCAATAATATTTTGAATTATATTTTTAAGATTTTGACTGACTTTTATTCATGTACACAAATGTTGTAATTCATTCTGCTTGACTTGTTTAGCCTCAGAGCACCAGTATGCAAGGACAAAATATATCAGATGTTAGTAAAAGGCACAGCATTGGAGCTCCCAGTGCTTGAAGTCCAAAACCACACATCCTCATCAAGAAGAGTGGTAATGACTTTTTGTCAGAGAAATAGTGAAGCTAAAGGGCCAAACCACCCATCAGTGGATTTACCTTAGCTACAGAAACACCATAAAAGTAACTGTATTTATCTCAAAATCACCAAAAACAGAGAGATAGAAGTATGCTTTGTGTATATCCCTGTGAGATGTGGTGGATTAAGTCAAGCAAACCATAATAGTTCTGCACCCTTACAGCTTCACTGTCCTTGGTTTTGATCCTAAACTCAGGCTACTGTCTGTTTTTATTGTCTTTAGATGTTCTCCCATGTCTATGTGGATTCAATCCTTGTGAATGTGCTGTAAACTGTTCACAGTCATGCTTAATATAAAGTGAAACAGGATAGATTTTGAGGAGAATTCTATAATAACATAAGCTGCCTGATTGTGTCTTTAATAACTTCAGTCCAATTAGCTGTGACCAGAATTAACATAGTAGTTAGTCCTGTTTCTTTTTTTATTCAAGGTATAAGAAACAAGTATATTACATGACTGTGTTTGGTGAATAATTATCTGTAATAATGTTGCACACGATTGTAAGTCTTGAGTGGAAACTGCATTGTATTCTACCTACTATCATAAAAAATATGATTTAGGAAACTTTATCCTGATTTTCTAATCATTTCCTACAATTAATTCCTGTGGTTTAATTGGAGCTCTGAATAGAACTAATTAAGCAAAATTAAAAATTTTCCCCAAAGACGACAGCTAGAACTGTTGTCACCAAGCAATCTAACAAAGACATGTTTTCATACAATCTTAGGTCTATGTGATAACCAACTCTGTGTACTCCAACCTGACAGCCACTTAATGAAAGATGGGTTTTGGCTCAGACTGTGCTCTTGGAGGGCTTATGAAAGAATAAAGACAGTTCATATGGTCTTGAAATGGAAGATTATTGAACATGAACTGCACTCACGATTGAATTGTAAGCAAAGGCAACAAAAAGTCTGAAATCAAAATGGATAGGGTTCTATTACACCTGCTGATTATTCCTAAAATCCGAATGAACTCAGCCCCTATGGAGACAGTAATGAAATTACAGCATACAGCTACAATTTCAGTTGAACACAATATGAAATGTGAACAATTAAAAGAGGTTTCTACAAAATACTACAAATGAGCTCAAATTCTTAGTAAAATATTATGTACATTTATGTAATATGTATTATATGTACATTTAAAATCTGGGAGATGCTATTTTGGTACAGTGAGTGTTGCTGCTCCCTCCCAGTTCCAAGTTCTTGGGTCCAATTCTGAGCTATGTGTGCAGAGTTTAAAATGTTCTTCTTGTGTCTTCATGGGTTTCTAAGGTTTCTGGTTTTCTTCCTAAGTGGACTGGCAATGCCAAATTTCCCATATGTCTGAATTAGTTTGTAAAAAGTGTATGCCTAGGAAGCGAGTGAGTGAGCTTCATCATGGCATCTGCACAATAGTGTTCTTAGGATAAAGTTCTTTCTAAAGATGAATGAACAGATGAAAATATCTTATTAATAAATACAATATAAATAAATAAATACAACATAGGCATTGACTATTAGAGCTGTTTAATTTCTTAGATCAATAAATTTGCAAGATGCACCAATGAACCAGCCTGACCTGAATAAACGATCAGGAATGCTCTTGTACAAAGACTATTCTAAAATGTCCATTTAAAAATATTTTCTGTTTAGAGTAGGACACCAGTGAACAAAATAAACAAATACCAATTAGATATGACATTTACATAAGAAAAAGTATGTACTCAGTTAGAATGCACCCCAGGTGCTTCCAAATGCATGATCATAGGGAGAAACATTCATGATAAAATCTAGACAGAATACAAAAATAGTTGGGTCAAATTGTAAAAGATAAAATGATATTTGTACTCTCTCCATGGACAGTCTGAAAGGGAAAAAGCTTTACAGAATATTTTTCTCAAATTTTTCTATAATTCTCATATAAGATTTAAGGATTCATGCATTAGCAGCACATACAGAGACCTTTACATATGGCACCTCGTTATTTATTTAATTTTCCTCTCATTCTCTATCTGATCAAATCATCTTTTAATTTCTTTGATGTTTAACTGCAGTTTGTATTATGAATTTGTACGCTATTACTTTCTTGTTTTTTACATTTAAATAGTCCATTTATGCTATTTCATATCCTTTAACATTCAATTTCATTCTTTCAACTCACAGAACTTGCATTGACGTCACTCTTAATCATTACATCCCCATTATTCACCACTCTTTCTACATCCACATCATCCACTTTTCTTTCATTACTATTTCAGTGTCATCAGAGATTGTTCTCTTGTTCTCAATTCTCACTTCTCATTGTTCAATACCCTGTTTTTAGACTTTCTGTAATTCCTTTAATCATTTACTTCTTCTTTTGTGCAGATTTAAACATATATGAGCTGCACCCAGCCGGCCTTATTGTCTTATGAACAAAGCATATTTATCCGTGATGTTTTCTGTCGTTGGAGTTTTGGAGACTTTGGAGACTCACTCTTGGGAGGCCACACTGGTTTTACTAACTGTATGTCTTGGTCCATGGTAAAGGTCTTCTTTGGCGGGTCAAAATGAGGGGGCCACAAAAAACAACTTTTATTGAATTTTGGGGGGATTTGATCAGATTTTGCTTGTACCTTAGATTCTTTTTCATAGATGTCTGACACAGAACCAATGCTACTTTGTGAAAGGGAATATCTCCAGTCGTGATCTTCAGAAATGGCATTCATTAAATGTACTCCACTCAGCAATTCTTTCTGAGACATTTGTCCAAATCCTTCATCAAAATGTCCTTTAGATTTGAAGAGCTGCTTATAATGCGGCAGGCAGTATAGATGTCCATGAAGAGAGACATAGTTTCCAAGGCTGTTTATTATTATAGGGGGAAAAGTTCACATATCATGTCATCTTATATCACCTTCAGTCATTCTGTGTATTTGCTGCAGTTATCATAGCAATTAGATGCATTTCTGTAGTTCACAGAATAAATATTCAGTAAATATATTAATTAAACAGGAATATGGCATACCTTAATTTATTTTTGCAATGTTCACAGAGGAAACAGGATTTATGGAACTTCTTTTTGTCTGCTATCAGACCCTCCATTGGATACACTCTCTTCCGACACACTGTGCAAAGCTCTGACTTCGGAACTCGCGTCTAAAAAGAAATAAACAATACAAATTGAGTTAAACCCTATGCCTTTGGTATCCACAGTGCTAGATGACCTGACTTCATTGAGTAAAATATCCTATAGCTAGTACTTTCTAATCATAAACATAAAAATGTTTAAAAATAGACGTTAATATACATATGTATCTTTTGTGTTATAAATTGTATTATTTGGTATTAGAATAATTACACATTTAAACACATTTACAATGATTACTAAAGGCATAAATTAATTTAAGTACTTTAAAATTACTAAAGAAAAACATTTAAGTTCTAAATTGTTGTTGTCATCCATGGTTTTGGTACAGATCTGACCTGATATATAAATTAGAACCAGGTTTAAAAATTACATTTAAAATGAGCTTTTAAAAAAGCTTATATTACACAATCATAGTGTGATTCAATGAGGTTCTGTTTGCTCTTCCTCCTCTCTTTTATCTCTTATCTGGTTGTCTTTCTTTGAGGTTTGCTGAAAGTAATTATTAAGAAAGGGATTTTTTTGTGCATTTCTTTGCAAAACCGATCATATCCCTTTGTCCCATTAAAGTGAGGTGGAGATAAAGGAGGCCATTAAAAACGGCACTTCCAACTAATCGGCAAACAAAATGCTAAACTAATAAATGTGCTCTTTTGCTGCAGTCTTTAATGCAGTCATAATGCAATTTATATATCGAATGTCACCTCTGAGAGCATGTTGAAACAGCAACGCTATGCGAAATAAAGTTTGAAAACAGATGCATTACATCAACTCTGGGCATGCAGCAGCCCAACTAGTTGTCAACCATTAATACAGTGAGAGGAAATAAGTATTCTGTATTTTTATTATTTAATCTGTATACCTCCATTCCATATCTACTTTTAAAAAATTGTCTTGTGAATTTTAACAAAAAATATGTATTTATAAGCATAAGGAAAGATAAAATATGTAAAAAAAACAAAACAAAACAAAACCAAAAAAAAACTTAATTGCCAGAAGAATAATTATTCAGGTACTCTGTTTAAAAAGACATATAGTATGTATATGTTACATAAATAAATCATATGAATATAAACTATAAATAAGTTTTAAACATAAATACTGTAGAAAATAATTCTAAGCGAAATTGACAATAGTGTCATTAAATACGTTCACATGGTTAGTAGGATTTCAGGGACAACATTATTAAACAAGACTTGAAAGGAAAAGGCCACAAAGCCAAAACAACAAAAGATCTTCAACTGTCTCCTTGACAGTTCAACCTGTTTGATAATATGCAGGTAGAAAGTTCATGGAACCACAGCTATTTTTCTCTGGACATGTGTTCACAGTTTAACAGAATGATCTTTTACTATTCATAAGGATGATAAGAAAAGCCAGCAACCACTGGAAAAGAGTTGCAGAAACCTGAAAGCAGCAGTTACACAGAAAACAATAAGAAACAACCTGTACATTCTGAATCATGTCTGGATAATTTTAACTGTATATAATTGTAGTTCACAGAGTATCCTCGATTATCTTCTACATATCTATATATCATCTGTATATACACTGTGAATAACTTTAAACAGAGACAATCTACATATCTCATATTGTAAATTCATATATCCCATATTCCTCTACAAATATTGTGCCTTACACACATCTTTCTTTAATTAAATTGTTCTGTATAAAACATACTCTGGTAAGGGGGAAAAAAATAGAACTATTAGGTCATCATATTTGATGAAAGGGTTGTGTGTATGATCCCAAGAACATTATACACATACTGAAACATCGTAATATGGAGCTGTTATGCAGGACATATTAGAGGAAAACTTCATCTCACTGGCTAAGTAACAGAATTTGCCGAAAAGATCGATGTTTCAAAATGACAATGTCCTAAACACTCAAAAACTCCCATAAGACACCTGCCTTAATCCGATTCAAAATGTATGAATTTTGAAATTCTGAGCTTCTTTTTGAGACCCTTACCAATTACCTTGAGGAAGTGAGGACAATTTGCCAATATAATTTTTTTATATAATTTGCTATAATTGAATTACAATGTGGCAAAAAAGCTGAACATAGATATGTTGAAGATTTAATTAGGAACAACAGCACTGTAAAAATGTTTATGCTAATGTTGCTAAGTTAAAATGTTGCCATTTAGACATATCTTCGTTTAAGCCTTTGATTATCTACATTTTTATTCATATTTATAAGTACAAAACCTGTATGTGACATTCTATGTGTATATTTAAAGAGAATATTCATGTTAGAAGTACAATACATTAGATAACTAACAAAAGCAAAAGTGTCTGAATAGTTCTTCTGCTCACTGTATTTGTATTCTGAATACTGTACACACATACAGCATGCATGTGTTTTGCAGGCATTGATTCCAATTCTTGCAGTTAGTTTCCAATCCTTTCATGCAATATTAGCATGTTTGTCAGCAATGGCACGCTTTGTTTAATCTAAGAGGTTCCCTCACCTGAGACACTGTAGCCTAGACTTTTAAACACACTCTCACTCTCAGTCCACATCTCATGGAATTTTTTCAATAATTCTTCTGCAGAGGCCTCAGGGGATACCGTCACCTCTGGGGCCTTTTTCTTTACAGCATCGGCATACGAGAATGGAACATGTTCTGAGACACTATCAGATTGTTTAGATGTGGTGGTGGTGCTTCTTGTCCCGGTTATCTTCATGCCAGATTCATCGACAGTGGAGTAATGCTCTGTAATGTTTTCTGTCTCTGAAATTCCATATGGATCGACTGACTGTTTCAGCATTACATCTTTGAGCAGAGCCAGAGCTGAGGTCTGTTCAGAGATCTGCCCGTCTGTCTGTTCAGGTTCAAGCTTTGAATCTTGAGGTGTGACTGTGCTTACTCTTGACATCTGCTCTTTCTGTTTGTTTCTCTCTACTTTTACAGAGGAGCTTTGCTCAGTCATTTCAAAATTGTCTTTTACAAACTTGCTATTCTTTGTCTGGTCTTGTCTAGCCAGGGCTTTGCTTTCAATGCGAAATTGTGCTAGGGCATCAGTAGGTTCTTTCCTAATGTATATCTTTGCATCTGGGCTCTCAAATTTGTTGACCAATGCAGAAAAGTCAACCTCTAGGAAGTCTTCTTTGTTCTCTGGTACTTGACTTTCACTTTCCTCCATATTCAGCCCTAACTTCTCAGGGATGTAAGTGGTGTCTTTCTGTACTTCCTGAACCCTCTGCCAAATTGATGTCTCCTTTTTGGACACAGCTTCCTCTGAACATTCAGAGTCTTTACGCTCTTTTGGGGTCCTTCTGTCCTCAGCAGACTTAGAATCAGTTTTGACTTGACAATGAAATATGGATGGAATTTCCACAATCTCAGACTTCTTCATAGTGACTGACACAGGATGATGTGCAAGATTAGGAAAAGGTCCGCGAGAAAGTTTAACCACTTCTTCTGAACATTCAGAGTCTTTACGCTGTTTTAAAATCCTTCCATCCTCAGCAGGCTTAGAGTCAGCAATAATATGACAATAAAATGTGGATGGAATTTCCACACTCTCAGACCTTTTCTCAGTGACTGGCATAGGATGATGTGCAAGACTAGGGGAAGACACACGAGAAAATTTAACCACTTCCTCTGAACATTCAGAGTCTTTACGCTCTTTTTGGATTCTTCTATCCTCAGCAGAATTAGAATCAGTTTTGATATGACAATGAAATGTGGATGGAATTTCCACAGTCTCAGACTTCCTCCCAGTGACTGGCACAGGATGATGTGCAGGATCAGGTGAAGGTCCACGAGAAAGTTTAGCTGTTGCTTCTCTGAGCCTTGTTAGACTGCTGGCTCTATCTAGAGTTGGTGATGGAGAAGCTCTAATTAAACGTGACGTAGGTGTTTCGGACCGGCGTGGCGGAGGAGTAGGTGGATTTGGTGAAGGTGATGGCACTATTTTCTGTGGTGATTCACTTCTTCTTGTCGATTCAATGGTAATAAATGTGGGTGAAGGTGAGCGCATTTTTAATGAAGGTGATGGTGATCTGGGATCAAGAGGATTTTTGCCTTGTTGCTTACGACTTTCACGAGTATTTTTTTTCCCCTCTGCTTTCTTTTGAACTTTTTTTGAGTCTATAGTGATTTTTGAAATCTTGCCTGAATGCATTTTTTCAGATGTAGGTTCACATTCATGTTTTTCAGTAGTTGTGACAATATTTTCAACATCCATTACCTTTTCTTGAACGAGATTTTGTACATGAGCTACAATTGTTTTTAGTTTCTCCAAATTATTTTCCTCTACAGCTTTTACCAAGCTATTCTTTTCCTCTGGTTCAATAAACCACTCTGGGATTTCATTGAGTAATGTCTTCACCCTCTTAGAGTCCATATTTTCTGTAACTTCCTGTAACTCTGAGATATAAGACAGCAACTTCTGAGCTTCTGCCCATCTTTGTAATGCCTCTGTGCTCTCTGTCAAAGTCGTGGAAGTCTTTCTTTGTGTCAGCTCCCCTGTCACATTTATGCTTTCATCTTTAGATTTCTGTTGGCTGTCAGCTTGTCTTTTTTTCAGAGAGATCTTGGCCTGTTTCTGAGTCTTTACCATAGTGCCCTGTTGCAGCAAACTTTGCTGAACTTTACTCTCTGTAATGGTGCTCTCTTTGTGGACCACAATGTGTTCTCCTTGAATGGTTTTGTGGGCCTGCACCACTGCAGATTGCTCTTGTTTCTGATTAGATGTCAAAACTGGAGATTTTACCTCTGAGGAGAGGGCAGGCAGGGGAAGAGTGCTATTGCATTGTGTTTGCCCCTGGGCTTGTTGAGCTGTGTCCTTATCTTTCTTGGATTTAGCTCTCTTCTTTTTCTTTGGAGAGGCAAGACCATCCTCAGCCTGCTTTTGTGTGGTTTGTTTTTCTACTTTAATCTCTGTCTCTGTAATGTTCCTCTCTCTGTTCTCTGTCACCTGGACATTTTCTGGTGCCACCTTTACCACTTGATTTTGAGCTGCTGGCTTTTTTTCAGTGCCCTCATCTTTCTTGCGGCCTTTTTTTGCTTTCTGAACCTTTTGCTCAGCTTCTTTAATATCAGTGTCCATAGTTAACTGTGTGGAGTTGCCCTGATCAAGAGATGTCTTTTTCTGCCCTGATTTTGCAGGAATAATTTTCTTACTTTCTTGGACTGCAGATTTTTGACCCAAACTATTATTTACAATCTGTTTCTGGACACTTTCTATCCCAATTGCACTGCTCACAGAATCATCTGTAGAGACAGTTGGGTGATCTTTTTCTTCACCTTGTGCAAGCACATTTGCAGTTACCTGAGCAGAGTTGCTGATAACCATCTCTGTCTGTTTAACAGAAGTAGAGGTCACTTGCTGAATACTAGTCGTCAAGGATCGATATTTTTTCCTCTTTTTAGATGTGGTAGATGTGGTCTGATGTTGAACCAAAGAGCTTTGAGATGTCTGATTAGAGATTATGGGTTGTTTATCTGAGGAAATAATCACAGATTCAGAAGGAGATTTTTTATTTGTGGTAGAGATTAAAGGGTTGCTTGGTGGAGCTTCTAAATGTGCTGCATTCTTGGATGAATCATACACCTCTGAGTCTGATGTTAATTTAGTCACATTATTTTCTGTTTTCTCTTGAGGGAAATCAAATGGTATGCCCTTTTCAGAATGTACAGTGCTCCTGCCCCCTGAGGAAAGCATTTCAAGGGCTGTACTGACAGACTCATGCATGTCAATTTCAAAAGCTGGTGAGCTGGATGAAGTGTGGCTCTCCTTTTGTTGATGTCTGTATTTTTGCTCAGCTTTAATTAATGGAGTTTTGAACTTACTTATCAGAGATGGTGTCGGTGATGAATCCGGAGGAATGACACCTAAGGCAGGATGTGGGGACTCAGGTGGCTTCACTGAAATAGATGATTGGATCTCAGATGAAACCAGAGTAGATGGGACCAATGAAACTATACATTCTGTCTGTTCTACACTGATTTTTTTCACAGTTTCATTTTTTGTAGGTTCTAGCGGAGCTGATTTGGAATGCATTTCCATATTATCAAGATATATGACCGGTTCCAGCTTTGGTACTTTACATAGAACTGGAGCTTTGACTGGTTTTACTGTCATTTTGCTAGGCTTTGTTGGTGTTATATTGGGAATGAGATCTAGCTCCATCTGAGTTGGAGGAGGGGGAAGGAACTCTTGTTCAGCTGCAGGAGGAGGTGGTGGAGTAGGAGGGGGAGGTAAATGTTCAGGATCTGATTTTATCGAGTCACAAGGAAGAGGACTAGGTGGTGGAGGAAGGTCATTATCACCATGGATAATGGGAGGAGGGGTAGGAAAGGAAAAGCTATCATAATCTGGAGGAGGAGTTGGAGGAGCAGGAAAGTCAGGCTCAGGCTCAGGCTCAGGCACAGGAGCTTGGAGAGATAGTGCAGGAACCTCTTTGGTTTTATCTAATTTTATCATACCTTTAAGGTTTGTTTTGAGGTTGCGAAATTCAGTCTTTAAAGTTTTAACCTCATGAGTCTGTAATATTGTTTTGTGTTCCAGCGCAGTGGTATTTGAATCCTGTGTATTAGGTGTGTTTTGATTGATGAGTGTATTTTTCTTTTGAGATTTACTTTGCATTGATTTGGCCTTACTTGTTTTGTTTAAATTCCTCATTGATGTGGTAGGTGTCTGATCATCTTTATGTGAAGAAGACTGTATTTTTGCTTTGGAAACCTTCATTTTTCTTATAGGTTCTCTTCTAGGAATCGTTGGGCTTGCTCGTTGTGCTGTCTCTAGCAAGCATTTTATTGTACCTTTAACATCCCCTTTTATCACCTCTTCTTTCTCAGACTGCGATTGCTCGTCTGTCTCATACAGTGATTTAATTGACAGCTTCACGTCACCCTCTGTGCTGGCCCTGCGTTGCATTTTGGGAGTTGAAGGAGGTTCTAGTAGCAGCTGAATTGTTCCTTTTACATTTCCCTGGACTTCTACCTCTTGCTGGTAAAGCTTTCGCTCATTAGAAGCCTCTTTTAGACTTTGCAAGGCTGAATTAATGTCACCCTTTAAAATTTCAGCTTTCTCTATCTCCTTCACTGCATGTTTGGCATCCTCCAGAGATTTTAATGTGCCTTTAATATCACCTGGAACTAAATCTTCAATAACAATTTCAACTTTAGCAGTAGCCAAGTCTTTCAGTGATTTCAATGCACCTTTAATGTTGCCAGGGATGATTTCAGGCTTTTCTACCTCTTTAGGATGCACTTGGGCATCTTGAAGAGACTTGAGGGCAGTGGATATGTCACCTTTTACAATCTCCTCTTTCTCCAGAACAACAGACTGATTTATAGACTGTGTCAGTGAGTTCAGAGTGGCTTTTAAATCACCTCCTACTATTTCCTCTTTATGGAAATGTTCATTTGAAGGCTCTGTCATGAAAACTTTGACTGCGTTAAAGACATCCCCTGGCACAATATGTTCCTTATCTACAAGACGACAGATTTGAGCCTGATTGTGCATAAGGCTTTGTTTTGTTCCTCTAATATCACCAACCAAAATGTCCTCCTTTTCTTGCTTATTTATTTCTATCTCATCAGGTTCTGTTTGTAGCTGTTTCAGATAATCCAGAGCCCCTGACTCAATGCAAGTTGAATAAAAGTTTACATTTCCTTTTTCTGTGTCATCTATCTGAATTTTAACAATTTCTTCTGCGTCAGGATTATAAAGTTTTTCTAGACAGCCTTTCACATTCCCTTTGATCACATCCTCTTTTTCAATACTGGCGTTCTCTTGTTTATTTAAAAGAGAATAGATAGTCATGCAAACATCTCCTTTTTCATCCTCCTGAACAAGAATGCCATGCTTGCCCTTGCTCTCTTCCTTTAGTAGGTTGTTTATGGCTTCTTGAATGTCACCTTGAATAATTTCCTCTTTTTCTACATTAATGCTAGACTCCTGGTTGAACAGCTGTTCTACAGTGCTACCGATATTTCCTCTTTCCTGTGCACTGATAACAATTCCTTTTTCTCTTGTCTCTTGCCTGCTGAGGAGATTCATCATGATGTTCTGCAAGTCTCCTTTGATGATTTCTTCTTTCTGAATCTCAGGGGGCTCTTTATTCATTAGATTATACTTAGCCATGCGCACATCCCCAATCTCATCAGTCTCTATTATAATCCCTTTGGATTCTACCATTCTGTGACTGTATAGTTCATTAAGAGTTTCTTTTATACTTTTACCAGTGATATCAGTTTTCACTTCACTGTTTGCACTGAAGTCAGAAAATGGAGTAGTTTCAAAAAGCCAAGTTGTTGTTTTCACATCTCCCTTGGGTATCTCTTCACGGATGAGCTGCTTAGGCTCCCCATTTTCGTTGATGCTATTGAGTGGATTTTTCTCAAACAACCACACAGATTGTTTTACATCTCCTTTGACCTGTTCTTCCACAACAACTGTCTCCATCTGGTTTTCTAAGTTTTCCCCATGGATCTGATCAATGGTGCGAGTCTCAAACATCCACTTAGCTGCCCTAACATCGCCCTTATAAATCTCACTCATGCTAACAGTACGGACTAACTTCTGTGACATCAAGTCAGATTCAAAGCGCTCTCTGTTTGCCTTGACATCACCCCCTTCAATGTCTTTCACAGTTTTGGCAATGATTTGACTGTGATCAGTAATCTTGTCAAGAGGTTGAGTTTCAAATTTCCATTTAGCAGAATTGACATCACCTTTTAGAACATCTTCTTCAGTAACAGCTTTGATTAGGTAGACTTCATCAGTATCTCTAATGGAATCAAGCGGCTTTGTTTCAAATAACCACTGTGCGCCTACTACATCCCCTTTCAGTATCTCTTCTTTAGTAAGTGTGGTCACTTCATGGTAATATCCGTCTTTGTCCTGGATGGCATAAAGTGGCTGAGTTTCAAACATCATTGTGTAATTTTTAACATCTCCTTTCTCTTCATCCTCACAGGTTATTCTCTGTAGTTTTTTCACCTCTGACTCAGAAGAGATCTCTTGGATTTTATCCAAGGAGCAGGTCTCGAAAACGAATCGGCCCTTATTCACATTACCTCCCTGGATGTCAGTTACAGTGCGCATCTCCTGTACTTCATTTGGCTTCTCATTGATTGTATCTATTGGATGGTTTTCAAATAGCCATTTGCAGTCTCCTACATTTCCTTTTTTAATGTCCTCAGCCTGGTCTGACCTCAGCTGCTGCATGAATTCCTCCGAGGTGGAGGTCATGACATCAGAAGACTGGTTCTCAAATATGTATTTCATTCGTGATACGTCTCCAGACTGAATATCAATCCCAGTTACCTGCTTTAAAGTGCATAAGTCCTCTCCAGTGATGTTTTCAATATTCTCGGTTTCGAAGAGGAAGCAAGCGGTGCGCACATCTTTTCCATGAATGTCTTCTTGTTTTACAGTGCATGCCTGCAATACATTCTCAGACTCATCTCGGATGGTATCAAGCGCTTGAGTTTCAAAAAGCCAGGTGCAGGTTTTAACGTCACCTTTATGAACCTCTGCATTTCCATTTTCACTATTGAGCTCAGTCTTTTCATACAGCGCATCCATCGGTTTGGTCTCGAATAGCCACTTACAGGTCTTTACATCACCTTTCACTATATCACTTGTCTCTTTAATAACACACTCTTCATCTTCAATGTTGCTGAAGTATTTGATGGCATCAAGAGGCTGTGTTTCAAAAAGCCATTTAGCTGTTTTGACTGTACCTGTTTCGACCTCTTGCTGAGTAATCCCTTTAATGACTTGGTACTTGCTTATACTTTCATCAAACTGGTCAATAGGGCAGGTTTCAAACATCCACTTACAGGTTTTCACATCTCCTTTCACAATCTCTTCACGGCACACAGTTTTCACTTCATGAAAGTGGCCTGAGCTATCCTGCATGGCATAAACTGGTGAAGATTCAAAACGCTCTTTGTTGGATTGTACAGAGCCTTTAGTCACACCTTCAACTTGAATCTTTTGACTTTCATCATATCTGCTCATATCATATGTTTCAAAGATTTGCATGTAATTTGTTACATCCACTTTTTCAATATCCTCTACAGTCACTGTTTTAGTTATTTCTCTTTTCTCATCCATAATTTGTTCTAGTGGCTGACTTTCGAACACCAGTTTCTTGTGCTGAACATCACCCCTCTCCTCCTCAGTTGTCATCCATTTTTTTAGTTTCCCTACTTCAGCAAGTTCCTTCAACTCGTCTTGTGGAACAGTTTCAAAAAAATGTCTGGCACTTTGAACATCCCCTCCAACAATTTCTTCAATGTTCAAAGATCTGGCATTTGAAAAGTCTTTTAATGTGTCCATAGGCTGAGTCTCAAATACCCAGCAATTCCCCCTCACATCACCTTTGTAGCTTTCTTCATCTGACTGTTCAATGTTAATAATTTTCTTTACTTCCTTCTTTTCCTCTTGGATATCTTCGAGTTTCTGGTTTTCAAAAAGCCATTTTTGATGTTTTACATCACCTTTCTCTTCTTCTGAAGCCACTATTTTCTTTAGTTTGCCAAGCCCATCATTCTCATTTTGTATGTCCTCTAGAAGCGGATTCTTCAGCATCCATCTCTGATGTCGTAGGTCCCCTTTGTCTTCATCAGCTGCCACTCTTTTCTTCAGCTTCCCCACCTCTGGCAGTTCTTTCGATTCTTCTAATGGTGCTGTTTCAAATAAATGTTTTACTGTTTGTACATCACCACCAAGGATTTCAGTCATGATGGGTCTAGAGTTAGAGTCATCTTTTAGAGTATCCATGGGCTGAGTCTCAAATACCATACATTGTTTGCGAACATCAGCCCCGAGAATCTCCTCTTTCTGTTGTATAAGCATCTTTTCCCACTCTTCATTTGAAGAGCTCAGCTTTTCTGTTTCAAATAACCATCTTCCTCTTTTTACATCACCTTTAATGCTGTCTTCCAACGAAATACTGGAGATGAGCCTAACTTCGGAAAGGTCTTTGCTGATTTTGTCAAAAGGCTGTGTCTCAAAAAGCCATCGTGATGTTTTGATATCACCTTTCTCTGTCTCTTCACGCCGAACACAGGTAATTTCCACTATTTGACCTGAGTGCTCTCGTAAAACACACATGCACTGTGTCTCAAAGTGCCAGACAGTTATCTTCACATTACCTTTAATCTCTTCCATGACAGATTTCAGACTTAGGAGGTGATTTTCATCCATGGTTTCAGTATCAGAATTTATTCCCTGATTTTCAAACATGTACTGCATAGATTTTACATTACCATGCATTGCTTCTTGTGTGAAGACAACCTCTTTGGTTTGCTCACCATCATCATGCATCTTATTTAATGAGTCCATCGGCTTTGTTTCAAATAACCAGGCTGCTGTCCGAACATCTTTTTTACCTATTTCACTGTAAGAAGCTTTCTTTGCAGGGGAACTAGGGTCTAGCTCTAACATGGGCTCAAACAAAAGAGCAGTGTTTTTTACATCACCTCCAGCTATAATTTCTTGTTGAACTACATTTTTGCTTTCCTCCTCATCATCATCTGAAACATTTTTAATGCAGTCAAGAGGTTTATTCTCAAACATCCAGCGCATAGACTGTACCTCTCCTCTTAGGATTTCATCCCATTCCAGATATTCTCTCTCTGGGCTCCTGGTAGGGCTGCTACTACTGTGTTCAAACTGGTGAATGGCATCCTGAACTTCACCTACCAACTCTTCATCCGTGTCCATCTCATTTACCTCGTTATATAAATCTTGCACAAGCTCTTTCCTAAAATCAGGGTGAATGTGCTTGCACAGACGCTTCACTTCAAGTAGTTCTCGCTGTTTATAATATTGATCTTTGTGAATTATGTGCTTCTTTGGGGGTGGTGTTTCAGGGGGCTCTGGGAAACTTGTGTCTTCATAGACATCCTCCAGTAAGTCTGGTGGTGGAGGTGGTAAGTAATCCAGGTCTTCATCATTATCAAATGGTTCAAGTTCTAAATGCCCTGAATCTGTTCCTGAAGCTCCTACTGGATTGTTTGATTGGAGAGACATGTCCCCCATAAAGACCTTATGGGATATGTTTACATCCAAGGCCTGCTGGGAATGGTTGACTTTATGTTCAATCTTTTTTCAGGGAAAGAAAATTTGATTGTATTATTCAGCAGAGGTACTAGAGCCCATTTTCATCATACTTGAAATATCTGATATGATTGAGCAATCAAGTAAAAAAAAAAAAAAATAATAATAATAATTTCTTCAAAGTTTTAAAAAAATAGTAAAAAAAAAAAAAAAAAAAAGAAAAGTAATGGTTATCAGTACTATGATGGTTGGTTATTATTGTGTTCATAGTGCATATGATATCCCCAGCGTGGATTGAGGAAAATAATTATAATAATGGGTAATTACCTTATGTTTTTTACTTGGAGCAGCTTCCTCAATGGTTTTCTCAAATTGCCGTGCCAGTTCTTTGGCTGAGAGTTTTGGATAATACTCCTCTTCTTCTGCAATCATATACATCATATACTTTAAATGAATACTGATTGCAGAAATGAAAGAAAAAGCATTGATAAATAAATGACTATTCTGTCAGAAGCTACTAGCAGCTCTACACCTTCACGCTTATAAAAAGAATTCAAAGTATCCATGAATATGCATGAATATGGAAATGCTCCTTTCATACAGTTTCAAATGATCCTAGTTTACACAGTGCTAATTGTTATAGCATACTGCAGTATTACAAAAAGACAAGTAGCCACAATGGGATACGTTGTTTACATTGAAGCAGTTGAGCATATTACATTTGATCCAAAATAGAGTTCAAGCATTTTGGTTCCCAAATGATTTTTTTGGGGGAATACTTTTATTTTTGAGGACGTCTCTGTCCTAAATAGACAAATGTGATTCTAGCACGGGTGGGTGGCACAGATCCCTGACGTCAATCCTGATCTCAGGTTACTGTCAGTGTTGCACTTTGCATGTCCTCCTTTTGCCTTTGTGGCTTTCTTTCATGTGCTCTGCATTCTTTGCACCAGTCCAAAACATGCTGTTAGGTGGATTGGATGTTAAAAAAGTTGCCCCAGGCAGGAGTGATTGTGTATGTGTGATGCCACAAGATGGATTTTGTAAGTCACTCTGGATAAGGGTGTCTGCCAAATGCCATAAATGTAAACGTAAAATGGACTGGGGTCCCACTGAAGGTACATCATGCCCAGTGTTTCCGGGCTAGGTGCCATATCCACCATAATCCTCATGAAGATAAACTGAGGAAATGTACTATTTTAAGGGGGGAAAAAGGCAGTTTTAAATTTAATGGGCATAATTCATCTCAAAGAAAGTTAAAACTGGGTCAAAGAAAAGGCTTGAAAAGTAAGTGTTACTTAAAGAAACAGATAAATGAACATTTTGAAGCTAAATTATGTTCAATTGCAGCAGGTCAGTAAGATGGACATAAATAGTATATGTTAGGAAATTGCAAAATCTTCAGTTTTATAGAGTTGGTCACACTTGCTGATGATTAAATAATCAAATGTGTGTGTGCGTGCGCGCGTGTGTGTGTGTGTGTGTGTGTGTGTGTGTGTGTGTGTGTGTGTGTGTAATAAAATCTTCAAAAAGAAAATCCATGCTTTATATAACAAAACTTGAAAACTGTATAAACAATGTAACACTAAGAATCAATGTAATATATTCTCACCATTCTCTTCATGATGGTTTTCAACACTAGAGGCCACTTCTTGCTGAATAGTCTGGGGTGAAACCTGTTCAAAATGTGTAATAATTATAATTTAACTAAAGCTCTAAAATATAAAGTACATTTAGTCCCAAAACCCACAATCAGTGTTGAACGGTTCTACTGCAATTTATGTAACTATTAAAGTATTGGTTGTATCACTGCCATTACAAATTACACCTTTTTTACTAGAAAATCACAATATATATTGTGGCTTGGAGTAGTAGAGGGAAAAGGGAAAGACGTATGTTTTATTTAAAGGGGAGGCCAATAAATTTGGGTTGTTTAAGTTAATGCAACTTTCAAGGTTGCTTAGGACTGTCAGAAGAAAACCATCTCCAAAATGAGATGTAATATATTTTATCTGTCTTTTCATGTTTAATGATGGAGTAGCAAATACGCCAAACAGTTCTGTACAGTTATCATTAGAGATACTGCTTATTGAGCATATGCACCCTCTCATCCTACATATGCTCCATAAGCAGTATCTCTAATGATGTCAACAATATGGACAAAAGTATTGGGGCACCTGACCTTTCCTGCCATATGTGGTTCTTCTCGAAACTGTTAACACAAAGCTGCAGGCACACAATTGCTTAGGACGTCTTTGATACGGTATAATTAAATTTTGTGTTCATTTAACTCTAAAACCCAAAATTGTTACAGCATGGAAATGCCCCTGTTCACAAAGTGAGCTCCTTGAAGATATGCTTTGAAGAGGAAGATCTTGAGTGGCCTGCTATAAAGCTCTGATCTCGACCCTACTAAACACCTTTGGGATGAATTGGAACACTGACTGCACCTCAGGTCTCCTCCCCCTGCATCAGTACCTGACTTTACTAACACCCTTGTGGCTGATGAACACAAATGTCCACAATCATACTTCAAAGTCTAGAAGAGTGGAGGAAATTACAATGCACTAAACCTGGATGTTATGCTCAAAAAGCACATACCACACTTACTGTGTCCACAAACTTTTGCCAATAAAAACACACACACACACACACACACACACACACACACACACACACACACACA
>JAAIIK010021105.1:0-10111 GCA_014706435.1 Silurus glanis
CACACACACACACACACACACACACACACACACACACACACACACACTATTCATAAAATGTATATAGCTAACTCTAGAATTAATAAAATTTCAATCTCTGTGAAGCAGCAAAGACCCTTCATATAATTTATAACATTCTTTAAATACATAGAACCAATTACTGACTAATAAAAAACTTTTTGGAGCATTTATTGTGAATGAAAGTGTGCACGCAGTTCTACATTTTTATTATTATTATTGTCACTTTACACACAAAGACAAGTCAAACACAAAACTAAATGGCAGACTGACAAGTTAAAACTGATTTGAACAAGATTCTCTTTGTTTGAGATATAACCATATCAAATTAAGCCTTTAAGCATAAAATTGATGATGCATGAGATTGAGTTGATACATTAAGTAAATTTATGTTAAGACGTCTCATGCTTGTACTTCAGCCAATTTAATGAGGCTTTATGTTTAGTTCCATTTAAAGCTTAAGTGTCGGTTGTGTTGTTTTCATGCAGGTGGACCGCATGTCATTCCCATGCGGCTGCACTAAAGAGGGCTGCAGTAATGCGGCTGGCCGGATTGAGTTTAATCCCATCCGTGTGCGCACGCATTTCCTGCACACCATCATGAAACTGGAGCTTGAGAAGAGTAGGGAGCAGCAGCAGAGCTCAGCTCCTGGTCCCACCTCTGTCCTCGCCCCCAATGGCAACGGTTACCACAGCGACACCAATGGCCACTGTAGCCCATTGACGTCAGGCCAACATGCTTTAGAATATACTGTCCCTGATCCCGTCCAGCAAAATGCCATCATGCACCTGCAAGCTGTGGATGATATGGATGAGGTTTTGGAAGAGGAAGAGGATGAAGAGGAGGAGGATGAGGAAGATGATGATGATGACGAGGAGGATGAAAATGAGGATGATGAAGAGGAGAGCAGCAGTTTGTGTAGCCTGTCAGACTCGAGTACACAGAGCCTGGCGAACAGTGACTCGGAGGAGGAGGAGGACGATGATGTCGATGACGAAGAAGACAAGGCAGAGGAGTTTGAGGACGGCCTGACCATCGCTCCTTTATCACACAGTGAGGTGGTTTCTCCATCCTCTGTGATGTGCTACTCGGAGAACACGGTCACACAGGAGAACCAAACCAACGGCAACAATTATTTTATCAACTCCTCGACCGAATATTATCAGATGGAGAATGCCAGCTCAGCGTCTCTTTTAGCAGCTGCTAACCAGGCCAGCGAGAGCTACGGAGGAGATTCAGCCTCATATCAAGAAAGGTTGAGCAACACTAATGGAGTGATGGCACCAGGAGCCTTTAACATGACCACTGAGCATTACACTGACTATACACAGCCACCTGAGGAACAATACACCAATCATCATTTCACTCTCACTAATGGATCTTCAGCCACGATTGGCTGCTGTGAACCAGAACAGGACAAAAGCATGCAGTCGAAAGGGACCTACCACAGCCAATCAGGAGAGCTGAGTCAGATGGAGTACCAGAACTATCTGAACAATAACACAGATGAGGGATACACGACTAACGGGAACTGTTTTGTTGTAGAGCAGACGAAGGAGGTATCTCGCACCCTTTCTGAGGTTCCCTCTTTAGCAGACACCACCAAAGGACCGATACTGGAGTCTTTCCCTGAGCCCACCCCTGTTTAGATACACATATTACATCCATGAGGAGAAAACACAAATGGTAAGCTAAGTGTTTGATTCAAATACCACACAGAGTCAATTAATGGTCTTTGTTTCGACACTCGACATAGTTTAGTTTGAAGATGTCAACGTGTATGATATTCATAGTCATGTATTTTTCAATGAGCCTGAAAAAAAAAATCCATTAATCTAAGTGCAAACTGAGATCATATAAACTGTAAGCTTTAGGCCTGTGCAATGTTATCTGGTATTTCAAAAGTCAAAGCTCTAGTTTTGAGCCAATATTGTGGATAGAACTTTTCTATGTCTATGTGTCAGTGGTGCATTAAAAAAAAAAAAAATCGTTGCCGTTCATTAATATATTAAAGAAAAAAATGTGTATACTTAATCATTTTGATAAAAGCGCATGTTCTTTTGTAGCTTTTGTTGCCAATATATGGTTTTTGTATTGATTGCATTGATGTATTGTTAAAAACAAAACAAAAAAAACGGTTAAGTTCTTGTTGTTACATATGTATAATCATGCTTTTAAAGCATTTGTAAAAGCATGAAGCCTGATCTTGAAATGTTTGCAGTTTTTGCAATACCAAATCAGATGACTTAAGTTGTGAATATAATACACTTCTTGAAGACAATGCACTTTTCCAGAGGCTGATGCCATGCAAACGGCATATAGTCTTTAGCAGAGCACTGATAGGGTGAACTATCTTTTACTGGACCGTTATTTAATCCTCATTCCGCCATGCCGGTGGAGAGACGAATAAAAGAGTACTTCATTTTTAGCGTTTCCAACTAATATCTTTGGGATTTTACAGGGACATCTGATCAAATGCACTTTGAAAAGCATCAAATTACTTTGTTCTGAGGCATTGAATATCTTTTAAAATGAAGTTATGTGTTCAAATGAAATAATAATCGATGAAGGAAGAAAAAAAAGTAAAAAAAACAGCATATTTCTGAAATTGTAGAAAGTTTATTAAGCTAAATGGATCATTAAGTGGAGAATCAGAAACCTAGTGATAAAACAGGTCTGAGTTCTCATTGGTTTGTATTTCAGTACTATACAGCACTAGTTACTGAGTACTGTATTTAAAAATCATATTGCTAGAGAGGCATTATAAATTTGGCAAATTGAATTGACTTCTCTTAGTTGACTTCAAATGAATTGAATTGTAAAGCGGACAAATTATTCATTTAAAATATATGAACAAATGTTTTTTTTAAAGACTGATTTGTCAGTCGAGTGCAATAGTGTAACAGGATCACAACTTTCTGGAGGTCAGCCCTTCATTGCCAGACATCTCTTTCATCTAATCTGCTGACTGATCTTGAAAAGAAATCGTATTTCACGCACAATTACAATAGTGTTACGAATTCCTCAATAGTGTTTCGATGAAATGTAAGCTATTTTTTGAAGCAGATAGTTGTTTTTCAAGAAGCAGAAAGAGGACAATCATATTCCTGCAGTGGTTTTGCCAGTGTATAGAAGAACTACAGAGCTCAATACAGCCAGCCTTTTAACAGATGTATATGCCATAAACTCATTTCTGGAACAAAATTTCATGCGAAATTGTTCATTTGCTGAAATGTTTTTTTTGTTTTGTTTTAGATATAAACGAAACATAGTTTGAAAGGTCTGCCTTTGGTGTGACTAAACCCAAAGTAAATGCCTTTCTATTTTTTTTTTTATTAATTTCTTCTTGAAAGTAAAATGGGATATCTTATCAGGAGACAGACTAAGTCTTGATAGTTTTGGGTTTGCCTTTGACCTTCATGTCCCATTGTTTCCACAGTTTGTGTTTTTAGTATTTTAAATAGTTTTTTTTTTGTTATCTAAATGGACAGAGCTTGTATTTGACCTCATTCTCTGTTGGAGTCCATCATACGAAGCGATGTCTTGGTCGTGCTATAACGGGAAGCAGCATATCCAGCATCGCCACCACACTCTGTTTGCAGTATTTATTCTGAATGATCTATTGAAATGTGTATTTATTGTGATTTCCTGAAATGGTATGTGCTGAATAAAACATTTCTTTGCTAATGGTGTCCTTCGTGTTCCTTGACGCTGTTTGAAATGTTCTATATGTAATATATAGTATAGAATAATACACAGACTATAGTGTATAATATATATTATTTCTTGTAGTAGCATCAAACAATGATCCTTTTGGCTGAATTGTGTGAATGCCAGCTGAAATCATTAATGAGCACAGCTACTTCTGAATGACTTTGCAGCATTTCATTTTAGAGCGTATTCACCAAGACTGTGAAGAGGAGTTGAAATTGGAATTTAAATACAGTAATCCATAGCAACAATAGCTAATTGTTTCTATATTAAGAATTAAGCTGCCAAATGATTGTACAAGCTAAGAAGCTTTATCATTCATTCATAATTATGTTAAGGTTTTTTCTTCCTTCAATGAACACTGAATGGAAGTGGCTAGTTTTATTTTTTTTAATGTTTGACTCCATGAATATACAAAAAAGAAACACCCAACTCTATACACCCACCTCCTTCTCCCTTTATTGTTAAATATGCTGCAATGTGTTCAATACTAAATAGGAAAAAAACCCTACTAGTGGCATCTTTTTTACATTTACAGCAATTTATTTCCTAAAATGTATTATCCTTAAGGACTGAATAATACTGCAAATAGATTGATATATATATATATATATATATAATTATTATTTTTATATATTGTAGGGTGACGGAATCCACTGGTGTGGGTGAAGGTATGCTGCGTGTTAGTCCTTCTTGCGCGGCTGTAAAAGATTACTCAAATGGATTGCACTTTGTTACATGAATCCAATTTTAACCTCTAATCTGACTCCAATTTATAATAAAAATTTAACTTGAATATCTCTAATTCAAACTGATCACCTTTTTGGTTGTACTTCTATACTTTTATTAGATTATTCTAAGCATACAGTTTTTCAATTAATCATTCATTATGGTCCTGGAGTTACTTAGAACCTTGTGCTTGGCTAACGATACCTGCTCACAGAGGTACATTGGCCAGTCCGAATCTTAGTCAGTGGATATAACGGTAAACTAATACAATATATATATATATATATATATATATATACACACACACACACAAAATAAACCATACTAAACACAATACAGGTTTTTCCACTAGACTTACCTTTCTGTGTTCGTTCTTTTTCATGCCGCTTTTAGCATAGGTACGCACTGGCCTTCTTTCTTTAGTGTATATTGAAGTGTGTGATTCATGGAGGTGGCAGTTCTCCTCTTCCTCCTCTTCTATTTTCTCCTCACTATTTCCTCAGCTACCTTTCCACTGTAAGTTCCATGCTAGTTAATGTGTTGCATGTTTTTATTGATTGTGGTTTATAGTTTAACATAGGCAACATACACACACTAGTTTCTTTTGGATAGATTCACTATTTCCACATCTGCAGTGAGGTTCAAAAGTCACTCTGAAAACCTGATTTTTTCTGAAATGGATCTGAAGGGGGAGTGGTGGCTCCAGCGGTTAAGGCGCTGGGTTGCCGATCGGAAGGTCGGGGGTTCAAGCCCCGGTATCGCCAAGCTGCCACTCTTGGGCCCTTGAGCAAGGCCCTTAACCCTCTATGCTCCGAGGGTCCCTTACGAGGGAAATATCAAGGTCCGTGACGTGGGGCCGCCTTCCCGTGGGCTCACCACCTGCAGGAGGGACCGTAAGGGACGGTGCTGTGAGGATTGGGCAGCAGTCGAAGGCGGGGGCCTGCTTAGACTGCTGCCCCCGCGACCCGAATTACGGATAAGCGGGAGAAAATGAATGAAAAAAGGATCTGAAGGTTTTGCTAAAATGTGTGAATCCATGCTAGCTCAAGCACATACCATCATTACATCAGAAAGGGGACAAAGCAAATAATAAGAAACTCTAAAATTCATCTAAATATTTGAAATAATTTTTACTCAGGTTGTTGTAGAGTAGTATCAGCTGTAATGAAAATGGTTGGATAAAATTACAAAAGAATTAAAAATAGAAGCATTTTCTAAAGTGGGCTTGACTTTATGTCTACCTATGCAGCCTAGATTGGCCCATCACCAAAGTTATATGTGATCGATGCTAGTACTGCGGTAAGGAATGGAATAGAAAAGTCTGACACAGAAATGAACAGATTACTCTCATTAATTGTATACCTGAATAAAATAACTATTAGGTAGTTATAAGCTAGAAAAAATTTTTAAATCACTGATTTTAGTGCCTCTTTTCTTCTTCACAAAGTTTGTTATATTTTTCCACATTCCTAAAAACTAAATAATCTATACAAAATGATGGATTGCTTTATAAACCAGGGCAGCGTTTCATATTCGATGTAGTAAATGTTCCTGTACTTGCAGTATTGGCTTTGGTCTCAGCCTGGAAATCACTAAGAGGATTCAGAAAGCTGTCTTACATTTTTTAACAGTCTCATCATGCCATTATGCAAATTTGTTTTTATTTGGCAGCAAAACCAAAATCACAAATAGATTGGATGTCTTGCACCACTGCTAGACTTTTAAAAATTTTAATAGGAATTCAGACTACGCCCTCTGCTGCTCATAAATAAAGCCTGCAATGTGGGCCTTCCACCCATCAAAGGGCTGAGCAGAACAAGCAATAGTTAGAAGTATCATTCTCTCTTTATGGTCTATGTCAAATATAAAAAAATGATCTTTATTTTATGCGGATATATTTAGTAATAGTTATGCATTTAGCAGGTAAGATAACTAGAGGAATACAGTGACAGATGCCTGTAGTGAATTGAAATATTATATACAATTTGTTGAATATGATTTTAAAATGGTTCAAAGTGTATCATGTGGTCGACAAACTTTGCTGATCGCCCACAATGCACCCATTTCATTCTGCCCCATCTCAGTCTTTACTGGTTAAATGTACTGTAAAAGGCTTGTATTCAATTCAGCAATGCGACCGAGTCACAGTGCCAAAAATTATATATTTGTATTTTTTATATATATATATAAAAAAACCCTACTAGTGGCATCTTTTTTACATTTACAGCAATTTATTTCCTAAAATGTATTATCCTTAAGGGCTGAATAATACTGAAAAATAATATATATATATATATATATTATATTATATTAGAGAGAGAGAAAAATGTTTTTTTTTTTTTTCCCCTCTTCTCTCTTGCTCAGCTGTGCATGCCAGTTTGAGTTTAGAAAGATAACAGATATTGAATAATATATTTAAACAATATGAAATACTTTTTAAATCATTTTCTTTTTTATGGACTATACACTACATTACAAAGATAACGCTTACTTAGAACTTCTAAAGGTAAGAAATTTAGGAAAAATATTTTCAAGAACAGAAGTACCTTTGCATAAGTAATAATTAAAACTGATTACTCAAAAGCCTTAGATAGAGGGACCTGAACCAAATCAGCAGATTGTAAAACATATCCTGAAAATTTATCTCTGTTCAAGAATATAAATACCTTCTTCTTCTTTCGGCCGTTAGGGGTCGCCACAGCGGATCATCCGTCTCCATGACCCCCTGTCCTCTACATCTGCCTCTTTCACACCAACTACCAACATGTCTTTCCCTCACCACAGTCCTATAAACTTTCTCTTTCACTCTCGCATATACCCTTCTATCACAAATCACCCCTTCAACTTCTAGGTTCATGTTTATCACCCTATCAGAAACTCTCTTCACCTCCACTACACTCTTACTGTACTCTTCCTTTAGGATCACCCCTACACCATTTCTCTTTCCATCCACACCATGATAGAACAGTTTAAACCCACCGCCAATGTTCCTGGCCTTACTCCCTTTCCACAACATATCTACCTTTCTCCTCTCAATCATATCAGCTAACTCTCTTCCTTTACCAGTCATAGTACCAACATATAAAGTACCAACCGGAATCTCCACTCTCCTACACTTCTCCTTATACCAATACCTGTGGCGGTCGTTGGTAACCCGGACCACGACCGATCCGCTATGAAATTCTGGTTCGTGATCTGCATGTTTGATTTGGCACATGTTTTTACGCTGGATGCCCTTCCTAACGCAACCCTCCCCATTTATCCGGGCTTGGGACCGGCACTAAGAGTGCACTGGCTTGTGCAACCCTAATGGCTGGGTTGAGAATATAAACGCATAAAACTTAAACTTGAAACACTTATGTATTTTAAGTTTTGTTCATATACTCCACCGACTCGCTCACAAATTCATGTGCATGTAGATTATGCTCCTTGCTCAAGATATACTGATTCATTCATAAATTTCCAGGAAAACGTGAGAATAGCTAATATACCATGCATTACAAATATTTGTCTCATTTGAGTGTTGATTTGTTAATATTTCCATGTTTAAACAGAAAAAAAAATTTATCCAACCAAACACAGACAAAACCAGCCAGCATGTCCCAGATCATAAAAAGCTTTTGAAATGTTTATTTTAAAAGCACAATTTGCCCTTGTTCATTCAAACTTTCAATCGTTAGGTTATAGTACTTTTAACTACCATCTCCTTGTACACAATATTACCTTTCAATGTATTATTATAAAAACAAGGTGTCATTTGTGAACAAAAGCCTTCAAAATTTAAACACTGAAGTAATGAAGGAATGGGGGGAAAAAAATCACAACAGCTGCTACTGATTCAAGGGGTCAAAGTCAGAAGTAGTAATTTATATATACTGAAAAGGAATTAAAGATCACACACAAAAACATTAGTTTTGTTCACTACCCATGGATTCGACAGTTTGTAAGAGATTTTGTAGACAATTTCAAACCATTGGCAGACTCCTTCAATAAATACAGACCACGCTTTAATGGTAGTTCTTTTTCCAATCAGTTCTGGGTCTGAAGAAATCCTGTCACTGAGGTAAAGGAAAGAGTCAGTGCATGGCACTAACTTAGAACATCCTATTTAATTCAGGATCTTATATAGGACTATTTAGGAATTAGACAATTTATGGTGCATATGGGGGAATTGCACTTGGTGAAACTGTGCTTTCAAATATTCTTTGGTGCATAAACAATGTGCAGGTAAGACCAACATTTCAAAGGCCTCTGTTTTTCTTAGATTCTTACACTGAGACAGTGGTAACAGCCCTTATATTTGAGAGAATGAATTTTTGAGGAAAATAATAATAGTTCAAGTCTTCAAGTGGTTCTTTACAACTCCGGAATACTTCCTAAAAGGTGCCTTGTTGCTTTTTTTCCCCCGTTTTGTGCATGTATATGCATACTAATTATGATATTCAAATCTTTCCAGCAGCAGTAATTTTCACATATAAAAATAAATTAAAATTCTCTTGTTTAGAACTTCAGCAACAATAGTGGGTATTATAATTGGCTTGTCCTCTCAGGTGAAAGTCCAAAGCTGGAATCTGTCCGCTGGGTTGCAGGGGACCATAGAGGGGTTTTCAAAGCGAGCGCTCAGGCACAGCTTCCGCCCACGGTTATAAAACAGCTGATTCTACAGAACCAAAGAGAGAAGTGATTTGCAACATATCACTGCTATCCAATAAAAGCAAATACTACAAAATGTATAGCGAGAAATACAAGTAAAAAAACTTCTCTATTTCTAAAATACAAAGTAAAGATGCAAAAGAACACTGATCGGTTCATGTGTAATTTTGGAGTACATTAGTAAGTTCAGATACTCATCTCTGTCATTCAGAACACTCCTACCTCAGACAACCATGCTCTGACACGTTATTAAATTGAAACGATGCTGTACAGTGAACACTACAATGCTACAGTGCTTTAGGCCATTCAGAACTCATTAGGCTGCTGCTTAAGCACAGATCAAACAGTATGACTAGCCACAGGGGAGACGGATTAGTAAATAGTGTAAAAATAATGTGGCAGCTCTTAAAGATTCATTACCTCCTGCAGCTCCCATTTCTGTTCATGTCCAGTCAAGGTGTTGTGGCCTTTATACTGACAATCCTGAAGTTTCACCAGCCCGTCTGTGGCATGTAGGCAAAGCTCCTTCTGAATGTTATGTCGTATTTCATGGTGCGTTGAAAATTCAAAGTACTATATTAATGTTTTGAGAGAAAAAGAAAAGCAACACTATTTAATACAAAAGTTTTTTGAAATAATATGGATATTGTAAAATAAGTATAAAGTCACTCCGATTAAATTCCATTAAGCATTTGTTAATATATTAACTATAGTAAATTAACTTTAAAAATCAAATAAAGAAAACATATTTAGAGAAAAGATAAATGGTAATATTTTAATGGTGATACCTGGTTGCCTCCCAGGCCATGGCATGGGTACATAATGAGTGCCTTGCCTCCCTCATTGTTCTCGCCTGCATCCAGACACATGTCTTTCCCTATATTTTTTATCTGCAGTGAGAGTGAGCAGACAGTCAGAAACTAAAAGACACTGAGATCGGGTAGATAGAGGCAAGAGTTGGATAAAAAAAAATTAAATATTATATATATATATATATATA
>JAAIIK010021108.1:8738-38865 GCA_014706435.1 Silurus glanis
ATATATATATATATATATATATATATATATATATATATAGGTAGTCTTTGTAAGTCGAAGATGGTACTATGACTGTGACAGTGACAGCCTGTGACAGCCTGATTATATAATTTTCATTTCCTGCTCTAAACTGATGGCTTTACTCTTTTTTTCCCCACTACCAGCAGGAGACATACTTGGCACTTTTAAGACTTGCTTTTATCACAAAAATTGCTGTTTGAAACAGAAAAAAATTCACACTTAGAAAACTTTACTCCGCCGACCGCTAGCGAGAGTGGGGCATCTCACAGGGTGAGAGATATGCTCATCCCAGCTGCACGTCCAAATTTTTACAATTTTGTCTTATCACTCTCGTCATCGTAAGATAAAAAAAATAGTTAGTCGAACCGTTGTAACCCGGGGACAATCTGTATATATATATATAAAACATGTCAAGTTATGTTTCATATTATTTTACAGACAAAATACACAAATGATGGAAATACACATTTGGTGTACCAATATTGAACACTCCTGATATTATTATTATTATTATAATTAGAAGTAGTAGTAGTAGTAGTAGTAGGAATTGTTATTGTTCTTGTATTTTCATTTTATTTTTACAATAAAATTAAAATACAATTAATACAAATTCCCTTTTCTATCAGAAAGGCCATTTTAATTTCCTTTTTAAAAAAACTGTTTGTTTAATAAATTACTTTCAACCTGTAACCGAACACATGCTATATTATTTTATGCTTGTTTTTGTCACTAGAAGAAACCATCCCAAATGTTTTCCCACATGTTCTGACAAAAACTGTGGAATGTTTGTAGCATAAATTGTCAGGTCTCTCAAGTGTAGGCATTGATTAATTAAATTCATAGGAAATGTGTTAAGAGCTTCACCACATTTTATCACCACACTATGCTTTATCTAAGCTTCTTTAACTTTCCCTCCACAATTAAGAGTGGCAATGTAGGGTTTCAAATCATGAGTAATTATTTATATTTATCTATATATCTATCTATATATATATATATATATATATATATATATATAACCACTTATATATATATATATATATATATATATATATATATATATAGCTCAAATACCACTGACTGACTCACTCACTCATCACGAAATCTCAAAAACCACTGCACGGATTGCAATGAAATTTGGAACATACCTTCCTCTTGGGTCTTAGGTGCTCACTAAGAAAGGGTTTTGAAAAATTCGCCCTGGATCGCGGCTACCTCGCGAAAAACGCGATTTCTCACGCATTGTAAATTCTTCGAAATAACATTACGGATCCTAATGAAACTTAGTACATTGTTCCTTATTAGATGTTAGATGCACGATAAAAATTATTTTCAAAGTAGTTTGCCCTGTATCGGTACTACAAAGGGGTAGTACGTTATTTGTTGACGTTACGTTCTGATCTCTGATCATCCAGTCCTGCTCAGTGCTTACTGCTTATTGTCATATTGCTTAGCGTTCTGCCTTCCGTAGCAAAGCATGGGTACTTTCAGCTAGTATATTTATATAAGGTAATTGCAAAAAAAAGTATTAGCCAATACATTTCTTAAAAATAACGTAAAATAACTTGACAAAAAACAATATTTTAATATTTTTCAGTTCTATAATTTCACATGATCTAAGCCAGATAACAACTCAATATAAAAATATTTGCTTTTTGACAAAACCCAAAACAAAAAAAAACAGACAAAGGAACATCTTGAAGAACGGTCTTTGCACTTGTCTTTTTTTTTTTTTTTTTTTTTTCCAGTAGCATGAAAGCTGCAATATTTTTTTTTTATCCTTTTATCTCCAAAAGTGAGAGAACGAATACGTCTACAGTAACAATAACAGAAGTAATAACTAACTTGTCTCACTGATATCAGAGTAGCTTTTAACAAAACAAACACACTCTTGTATTCCACAGCATGCAAATGGAGATAAACACCAAAAATCCTAAATTTATGTCAAGAAAACAGAACAAAAGTAGAAAACAAGGCTAGGAAATATTTGAATTAAAACAGAAAAAGCCAAAGGCATTTACAGAAAAACAAAACAAAACAAAAAGACAAAATTAAGCACTAATCATGCTGGGAATCACACACACTCTAATCACAAGGAATTAGAGACTCTTGTTCTCTATTTGTTTGCTATTAAGCTTCTGGAATATTGAATGAGAAATTGAAGTCCTGTTGGTGTGTAAAACATCCACATTACATTGCATTCACCCCAGGGCGGACAATCATGCTTTTTCAGCCACCCTAATCAACCTCTGTCTGGTTCTGGGGGAAAAGAAAATATCCCTGTTCATTACAAAAATGCATTCATTATAAAATCCCTACTGTGCTCAAAGTTCAGTGACCACACTTCATTCAAAACTGAGTAACACTAAAAAAAAAAAAAAAAGAAGAAAATACAATAGTCATGGTGTCCTTGCAGGAAACCTTCTCTATCACTTTTGTAAATTGAGCTTACCTGGAATCAGTTCCAGTCTTAATATAAAGGAATTATGCGCCAGCTGTGAATAGTAATAGTTTAGCAGTGGGGATCAGAATATAGAGTTTGTATTACCATCATGGTCCACATGAACTGTAAAAAGACTGCATAATCAAAATAGTGGGAAATTTTTAGTCAGAACATACAGGAGTTGAGAATTGATATTATTTAATAGATGAGATGTTAGCAGTCGATTGTCATAGAATCAAACTTAATTTCCATTTTTACTCCATTCCGTTTACTCCACTACATGTCAGAATAACATGGAAATTCTCAGTACTTCGATGTGAACACACAAATTGCATTAAATAATAATCTATTGCAAGACATTTTCCTCTTTGAAAATTTAATGGAACATGAAACTGCATGGAATTTATTTACATATTATACATTCGATAGCAAGTACTTTTGTGCATGTGTTTCATGTGAATGCTGCCACTACTGCAGCCTTTGATCAAGGCCTTTAACCCTTAACTTCTCAGTTGTACAGTATTAATGAGTTTATTGCCAGTCTATCTGATTAAAGACATCTGCTAAATGCTGTCAATTTAGAAATGTTAAATAAATATGTCTACGTTTACTTGAGTAACATTTAAGCAGATGACTTGTACTTTTCATTAAAGTACAGGAATGGTATATGTCATTCACCACTGAAGATGAAAATGGCATCTTCCAAGGCACAAACACTCATTTATGGGTTTAATTTAATTAACTGAAATTTTAGAATTTATCCAATTACAATACATTCAATTCAGTTTAGTTTGAAAGCACTTTCAGCAATGATCAATGTCACAAAGCTGATTTATAGAAATAATCGGATCCAAAACATATACTTTCATTTTAATGAACTTATTTAATAAACTTAATTAGCACACCAGAGGTGATGATGGCAAGAAAAACTACCTGAGACAATATAAGAAAGAAACCTTAAGAGGAATCAGTCTTAAAAGAGAACCAGGTTCCTTGGTGGTCTAGTGGTTAGGATACGGCGCTCTCACCGCTGCGGCCCGGGTTCGATCCCCGGTCAGAGAACCGACACCAGCCATTAGGGTTGCACAAGCCTTAGTGCTGGTCCCAAGCCCGGACAAATGGGGAGGGTTGCGTTAGGAAGGGCATCCAGCGTAAAAACATGTGCCAAATCAAACATGCGGATGGTCTGCTGTGGCGAAAGAAAGAAAGTCTTAAAAGAGAACCAAAAGTCACCTGGGTGACCCTCGATAATGTGATTATTAATTATTATAACTGTGTGCTGTGTAAAAGCAGTGTTTACTTCCCTTACCCAGTTTCATCTTTCAATCACAGCTCTCACATCTCTTCATGGCTGGTAATTTGAAGATTTTAAATAACAACTATTATGCAACCAAACACTGCACCAGGTCTCTTTAGGTATAATGGCATGCAGCGTTATAAATAAATGAGCTTGTAGGTTGTCCGAGCATCTTAATGCTTTAATTTCGCATAGACTTTTCTGCACGTGTGACTCACGTCATGCTGTTTCGCCTAGTCCCACATCGATACTGTAAAACTGTGTATGTCTCAACCTTTGTTTCAGTGTACATTCTCACTGGTATATTTCATAAATATATATAAAACTGATTCTGTACTCATGAATGATCAGAAGGTCAATAAGTCTTGCAATTTACCCAACCACATTGTTTTTTCAAGACTTTGCAAATGAATTAATGTTCTTTGCATGCTTATAAACTAAGGACCCAGGAAGTGAGTGGGAAGGTCAAGTTTGGATTTTGGGGATAATGTCCTTTTGACTGATCATTAAAATGTATATTTGGATAAATCTTAGGCACACAAGTTTTTCTTTTTTTTTTTTTTTTTTAACCAGAATATGTACTATATATATTTTAGTTTAAAATTTGTTTGGTTTGTAAGTATTGATTATGAACCACCTCACTAGTGTCAGGATTAAAGCGACTGACCGTCAGCCACCCATCAGTGACCTTGACTGAAAGAATAATGCAGTAATAGTTGCTGTCACTTGTCAGTTGAAGTCCTCTCTCCCTCCCAAAAAAAAGTGTCAGGATTTTTCTTTTCATCTGAGGATTATAAATGGACCAAAACGGTTCCTGTCATTTTTTCACTGCAAATCTGTGAAATGCTGCCAATGCCGTTAATGCAACACAAGCAAAAAAAAAAAAAAAAAAAAGACCGGAGAGCATTAAGCTTTCCCCACTGTGCACTTCCAATTTATCAAGATTTAGCTGTCTTTTTCAGAATGAATCATCAGAGAAAATAAATATATGCAGTTATCAATAACAGTGTAAAAAAAATTATAAATCTGTCTTAAGGATGGCCAAAACGCCTGAGAATAACACATTATTTTCTGCTGATTATAACGTTGTGCAAAAAAACTAACAAACACGCAAGCAAACAAATAAAATTCAGTGTACTTCAGTTCTCAGGAGCAATGGATTTATTTTACATTGCACAGTATCCCCATTATAATGAAGAAACACATGATTAAGCAATACATAGTGTTTTTAAATAGTGTAAATAGTGTTTTATTGTAAAATTTTAACTCTCAGGAAAGCTTGTTTGGTCTAAATGCAGGTAAAGGATTGAAGACATAATGAGCAAGAAAAACTAAAGTTAAGAACGATAAACTTATCAAGTGGCAAAGGATTCTTTCGAAATGTGAAGAAGACTAACATAGAATAGCTTAGCAGAACAGTGAGTAGTATTGCTACCGCACAGCTCCAGGGGCCCTGGCTCGATGCTGATCTCTGTCTTCAAAGTTTTGCATGTTTGTCTTGTATCAGGTGGATTGGCTACTCTACACTTCCCTGAGGTGAGAATGTGTCTACATTGTGCCCTAGGATGGTCAGGTGTCAAGCATGTTCTTGCCTCATTCATAGTAAGCCTGGGATTCACCATGAACCTGACTAGAATAAAGAGCTTGTGACTTGCTTTCTGCTGTTTCCCTGAGTCTCACATGAATGCGGTAAAAAATATTTGTGTTCCGAAAGCAGTTCATGCCCAAGTATCACTCTTGCCTCAGTGGATAATATCACCTGAATATGTGGATATGGAGGTACTAGTGCTGTAGTCATGAATGATTGAAAGCTTAACAATTCTCTAAAATAATCCAATCATACTGTTTGGCAAGACTTTGCAATGAATA
Source organism: Silurus glanis (assembly GCA_014706435.1). Taxonomy (NCBI): domain Eukaryota; kingdom Metazoa; phylum Chordata; class Actinopteri; order Siluriformes; family Siluridae; genus Silurus; species Silurus glanis. The sequence goes on from JAAIIK010021108.1 coordinate 14,369, forward strand.
AATGATTTTGCATGTTTATGAACAGAGAAGCCAGAAAGTGACAGAGGAGATTATAGCAGAGGTAAAAAAAAAAAAAAATGGTAACGTTTTTGCTTGTAACATGTAAATTACAGAACAATTTTACAAGTAAAATTTGTATACATTTAATAGCGATGTTAGAAAGCTGGGCTCAGAGTGCAGGGTCAGCCATGATACAGCCCTCATAGAGCACAGACGGTTAAGGGCCTTGTTTAAGGGGCCATGGGTGGTCCCTTGGTGATACTGGGGCTTAAACCTCTACCCTTCCAATCAGTAACTAAGAGCCTTATCTACTGAGCTAACACTTTACAAAGGTCATGTTAAATACTGATGAATGGATGAATGAGCAAATTAATAAAAAACCCATATTGCAAAACCTATTTATATGTTCTAAAGGTGGCTGTAGAAATTGAAAAGCCCTAAATTACATACTTAAATGCAAGTCTACATTAAAGAATTCTTATAGACCTTTTTGTCCAATATTTTTTCCTCTTATGAGCAAATTTGGAGAGTACATGGGCATATCGACTTTTTAATACAGAAAAAGTCAGGTTTTTTAATGGTGGAGTGTCTCGTTAAGAGTCCTTATGCCCGTTATTAACTTCTTACTCGTCATTTTATGTGCTTATTCCCAAACTCTTACTGTATTTACTGTACAATCTGTTCAGATTGAACATCCTTCCAACACACCTAATACTGTTTGTTTTCACTCTTCTGCACCTGTATACTGAAATGATTTATAATCCCACTATCTGGTTCGCCCCGAAAACAATGGGTTCCCTTTGGAGTCTAAAGGATTCTTCATCTTGTTCTCAAAGAATTTTAAATGAAAAAAAAAAAACAAAACGATTACATTCCATAACAGTTACTATAGTTTAAACTAGTGAAATCCAGAGTATATCCATGGAATACCAGGAGGTCAGCTAGAGAAAACTGGAGATCTCAGAGGAAACCCAAGATGTCAGAGATTAAGAACCTACAAAAAAAAGTCGAAATCTTAATTTTGACCATAAAACCTTTAAATGTATTTACTAATCTAGAAAATCCAGGCCGATCAGTAGGTTTGATAGCTACACGCAGGTTTGTGGAATTCAAAAAAACTAAAATCCTGTTCGTTTTAACAGTCAAAAGAACACTGACACAGTTCAAGGCATCACATTACACAACTATTTAGAGCAAAGCCTCCACAAATTAATTAAACACCCCTTATAAAACCTGAGCACCACACAATCCATCAGGGAGAAAAAATTTGTATGCGTTTGCTGAATTGAAGGGTTCTGATTGGTCAGCAGGTCTCCAGGTGCACCATGGGAGACCTCTGGAACATTGTAATGGAATAACCCACATAGGTAGGAGGCTGTAACACTTTTTAGCAAATGCATGTTGAATATTAAACGAAGAAGCTTTAGTCTTGTATATTTAGGAATTAGAGTGCAGAAGAAAATAGCAAACTTTTTTATTTAAAACATTGCATAATAATATTACTTCTGGTTTTAGTGCTGCTGCTACTAAAATTACATTTTATCTATTTATTTTTAATTAGAATTACTTGGAACTTTGTCCAGCACTTTGTTTGAAGCTTCACATAGTCACGTAGCACGTTTGCTGCACTAATTCAGGCTTTTCATAGACAAAATGTGTCTGAATCAAGCACACCATCTGTGACTACGGTCACTCAAAATCTCATGGCATCTGGCAGCCATTGCGCACATATTGAACGGAAAAAACTGAAACCAGCTGTAGTCAGTTAACTGGTAGAAAGCCTGAGAATAAGTTATATTCATACAGTGGTTTAGGACTTAATAGAATTTAAATAAAATAATGCTCACTACCAGTGGGCACATTAATGTGAAGCCAAGCATTTTTTTTTCTTGGAAACAAGTATTTTTTTTGTTCCTTCAGCAGCTGCAGCTCTTAACTGAAGCAGCCATGTATTAAAAATGAATCCTTAATGAATGCAGTGGCACTTTTGTAGCTGTAATATATAAAATAATAACATAAAGTCCCTTCCAAATGTAATGAACCAGCAAGAGCTTGTTATTCTTGTTATTTCTTGTTATTCACTGAAACCATGTTGGTTTGAGTTTAAAGGATGAATATGGGATGATTTTGATAAATATCATTCCCTGATATTTACATCCAGACATGGAGACAACTTAAAAAGAAAGAAAAGGTATTTTATATTTGTCACATGTACTTTACAGCACAGTGAAACTTTTTCTTTGCATATCCCAGCGATGTTAGGAAGCTGTGGTCAAAGCACAAGATCAACCATGATACAGCGCCCCTAGGAGCACTAAGGGTCTTGCTCAGGGGACCCAAGGATGGCGGTTTGGGGGTTTGAACCCCCAAAGGTACGATAACTAACCCAGATCATTAACCACTGCGTTACTACTTCCCCCTTTTAGCCAAGGTGTTCTCTGTTATGTGATGTGATTTGTGTAATCACTGAAAATCTCTGAATGCCTACAGTATGCTTGTGCTGTGTTCCAGTTCAACTAATACTATACTGTGCATTTAAAGGATGTTCTATAGGACGTACTAATATTTCATGTAATGGGAGGGAGCATTGTTGCCATAGTTATGCACACTATATAATTTAATTTACCATTGATTTTATTTATTTTTCCCACAATTTCATTTCGACCCATTCTCTTACAGTTTGTAGGGAGTTGTGGGCTATATTAGCGTAAGAGTGTCCTTGGAACCATACTTTAAAAATCGACCAGCAATAGTAAACCATTTGAGTATCATTTCAACATACTGTGATTTGGGACACACCACTTCTAATCTTGGATAGTATATAGGACATATGGGTGGCGAATTGGGACACAGCTCGATAGTTTGAGCCCTTGGTTTCACCTACTGTATGAAGACAGCACCTGCTATTGCCCTTGTAAATGCAATGTTATTTGATGAGCTTCTAAATAATGGCAGTAGAAGCCATTTGGTTAAATTTGGACTATTCATGCAGCAATACTAACAATATATCAGCTTTGGTAGATACTTATTTAATGTGATGTATTGTTTATTTAAATGCATGCCATTTTTTCATTCCTATATCATCAAATAAGTAGTTTTTTATTTTTCATTTTTAAATGATTAAATCTTTTGCTTTTATGTTACATCATATTACATTTGAGGGTAACGGAAAAAAAAACCCATTGTCTTCTTCAGTCCACATTTCTATTTCATTTTAGTGTGTGTTTAAGAGCAGTAGTCTTCCTGTGCACTTTTATTTACTGTATATAAAAAAAAAAAGAAGGAGCCTGTAAAAAGACTTTCTCTACATTTCATCATCTTAGTATTATCTAGGTTAAGTTTGATTTGCAAATGGAACCTTATAACAATATTTGTCTCACAATTTGACACGTGAACAGGTCACACGTCCTTGACTGGGTGCTTTTGTTTTGTGTACACTGTACTGAGCCATTATGAAAGAGGATATTGCCTTTAATTTACTATGAAATGAGGTATGAGTGTGGTAGGTTTTGAATACGCTTCCGGAAATGACACTCACAAACACACACATGCACAATCTACACGTTTAACATCGTTTCAGCCACTCGGATTAATTAATCAACCTAAAATATTAGCTTGATGCAACTGTTCAAACAGCACACACAATTTGTTTAGGATTTAATTGGCTTCTCTTGTACAAGGGGAATTCTCCCTGTTATATAGGATAACAGCATGATGCCTTTAATAGCTGCAGGCATTAGATAGACATGGTAATAACCTGGTAATAATATGCTATTCAGAAAGTCCAGACTTAATGATGTCCTGTACAGTACATTAAATAAGCTCTGGTAACTGTACTGTATTAAAGTATCTACAGCAGCTTCTTTCTCCAATGGATTTTTAATTCAGCCTGCAGTTTGCCTATTAACCATTTTGTACCTCTGGCAACCACATCAATTCTCAGTGTACAGGAAACTGCTCCTCAGTGTAAAAAAAAAAAAAAAAAAAAAAAAAAGAGACTGTATTCCCAACTGTGGCAATTTGCCTATGCAGAAGCGCAAGTCCTCGAGGGTAATTTATGACTGGAAGAAGCAATGAATTCTCCCGCCTGACTGCTGCATGAGCATCTAAACCGGCATAAAGCAGACACTGAAGGTTGTTCTCCGGGCCCCTCCCAAGCAAAAGACCTCTCTGATCATCATTACGGCATTCTCCGATTTATTCGCTTATCTCAAGTGCCTTTTGGCTGCTTAAATCATCACAGATAAATTGTTCAGCATCGCAAGCTTTAACTGGGTCACTGCGTTCAGTGTCCGTACCTTCACATTGTACCATCAGGACTTACCTTCACTGTGGGTAACACAAAGATGGTCTGGAGCACAATGATTACTGTTCAGCGAGGATATATTAAAATCGTGCACGTTGGCACGCGGACATCAGAATTAGCTGCAGACTTTGGTGCTTTTCAGAGAAGTACATGAGAACTTTGCGTTTAGGTTGGAATTCATTGGAAATTGATTTGTGTTACATGCAGTTGTGACCTTGCACAATATCAGCTCAAGCTAAAGAAGCTTTAGACTTTTAAAGAAAAATATATAGACTGACATTCATGACCAGTATTTTATACATAAATATGAAAATAATACTAAATTATGTGAATGAGTATTTTTTCCAACTGATATGAGCTTTTAGTATAGAGGATCGGTTCTTAGTCCGCTTATATTTCAATTACTGGGCACCTTTCTTTACCCAAGTATACAAGGAGTTAACAAGGAAGTGGTAGATCAGTGATCAAGACATTGCACATCTGATGAGAAGGTTGTGAGTTTAAATCCCAGCACCACCAGGCTGCCATTGCTGGGTCCTTGAGCAAGGCCTGATCATTGTATACATTAGATAATTGTATGTCACTCTGGATAAAGCCAAATTTTGTAAATGTTGACAAACCCATTGCCAATTATTTTATTAATGAAACATTTTTTTATTATTTTATTATTTTCATTATTTTATTAATGAAACATTTACTAAAAAGAAGATGATTTCATGGCAATTTTATCTCATGAATATCATATATACAAACACAAATACATATATTTTTACTACATATTTTTTCAGCAAACTATGCACTAACATAGCTATAAACTATTGGTGCATAATTATACTACTTAAGCGAAAATTGACTTAAGCGTGTGCTAGCTTTTCTGACTATAAGTCACCAGCTCTAAACATAGCCCCATGTTTTTGCCTGTACTTCTCACTAAAGCACACTGGAAGTTAAGTTCATTTGTGTGTGTAATGCCTTGGCCGCTCCAGGCCTTGTCTAACACATTGTATCATCTATGCTCCATGAACAGCGCAGTCAAAGCTCTCCTGTAAAATAATTGGATTTTTGGTGTGGAAATAGACTTTTTTTTTTCCTAGTATGAGTGTGAAAAATATGTTATTAAACCCCTGTTTCTGTCATTTTAAAAGCCCTTAGTTTCAACAGTCTTTTGAAGGCTGCAACTTGTGCAAATGTTTGAAGAAGAAGCTTAGCAAGAACAGTGCATCGAAATCTTTTTTTTTTTTCCCTCTCAGAAACAACCACAAAGATAAAAGCATGTGGAAATGAAAATTCTTTCTTTATTTAAACAGATAGTGGTCAAAAAATTGATTAGAAGAAAATGGACTTTACTGAATAGCAATCAATCAGATGGTAAAAGTAGGACACAATTCATGTTACACACAGCACCATGGGGTAACTCGCAACCGCTTTGAAGTTCATACACGTGCCAGTTACGCAACATTTTTTTCTTTTTTTTTTTTTTTTTAGCTGACACTGTTTAATATTGCGGCTACAAATCATAATCTCTTTAATCACAAACGGATTATAATGGAGGAAAACACAGAGCCAACTCGGTTTCATTAGCACTATTCTCTCGATGGACACTGACCGCCTGATTGCTCCTCGATGCATATTCATGTAATCTGTTTTAACAGTGTGCTACATTACAATACATCAAAAGCTCTGAGTACATTAATGGAAAAAGCAGTCAATTATTCATTATTCATTTCAGTCGAATATAAAGCATTGTTACGGCTTTTATATCACTGGCTCTGAAGGTGAACACTATAACAGCCATCAGAATATTTAGGACTTTATGCCAAATAATATCATTTTGTCCTTTAATTACACTTATTGTACACCTATAGAAAAAAGTTTATCGACACAGTTTGACGCCATTTCCTTTTATAATACTGTAACCTCCACTCTTCTGGGAAGAGCCTGGGGTGCAGTCAGCATTTCAATCCATCCCAAAGATGTTCAATAGGTTTGAGGTCAAAGTTCTGTAGCAGGACACTCAGGACCTTCTACTCCAACCCATGTAAACCATGACTTCATGGAGATTGCTTGTGCACAAGGGCATTGTCATGCTGGAACAGGTTTGCGTCTCCTAGTTCAAAAGGAAAAATGTAATCCTACCAAATCCAAAGACATCCTATATACTCCTGTGTGCCTCCAACGCTGTGGTAACAATTTGGGAAGAGCACATATGGCTGGAAAAGTCAGGAGTCCCAATACTTTTACCCATATAGTGTATTTGTTGTCGGAAATAAATACTTTGTTATTGTAAATCTTTGCTAACAGTGTCAGGTTGAACTAAGTAAACCCTGTTAAAACACTATACCTTAATGAAAATCCTAATCATTTATTTATGGTCCACCATTAGATAATATGTGGATTCATTCATTCCTTGTGAATAAATGCATTTCATGGTCAAGGTTGCTGGAGCTTTTAAACTGCCCACAGAGTGGAAATATAGTACACTCTGGATAGAAATCCAGTCCATTTCATTGCACCATGCACGCACACACACACACAAACACACACACACACACACACACACACACACACACACACACACACACACACACACACACATATTGGTTTTAATGTATTAAGTGGACTTTGCCTGGCAAACAAGTTGTACCATGGTTTAAAGGGACCCACTTTTGCCTTGTGCTACAGTGATGCTACAAATAAAAAAAGAAATCTATTTGGCTATGAGCAAAACAATTTTCACTTCAGAATTCCTCTAAACAAAATGTAACTCTTCATATAAAGACCCAATATTTTGGTTGTATATGAGGACCTGCTGGGAATGTCCCCCCTCCGAATTGTGTTTGTAAGGACAGGCACACTTTATCAGTACATTGGTTTAACAATACACCAACAAGACATTATACAGTATTTGAAGGACAGGCATGTTTTATTGGACCTCAAACAAACACAAACCTGACACCATGGTGCACTATCAAGACATCAGTGACTTAAAAGAACAAGTCCTTGTCCATAACCATAAGACCAATTTGATTACAACAAAGTTCATGGTGAAATCTTGAAAAAGCTCAGTGTTATATGAAGCCTGTACAGAGAGAGGTATAGAAATGAATTATGCACAGACAGTTAAAACTAATTTGAAAGTTCCAGCATTGTCCTCTTCTGGTGTCTGATTCATTTACATCCCTTAAAAAAAAAAAAAAAAAAAATCATCATTCAGAGTACATTATAAGTGTGGAATAATCATAACCAAAAATAATGGAGCAAATTAGACATCATTAGAACAGGTAAAAAAAACTTACTGATCTGTTCTGGTGTCATCATGTCAAACATTCAAATTATCAGCGTACAGCTCCACTCTCTTCCATCACTTCCATCAATGTAGAGTTTATCTTTAAAACAGATGCAAAAATTAATACTAAAGGGCCATTTCATGTTTACAGTATTACTAGTACAGCCAACATCATAATCAAAACAATATGTTTAAGAGCAATTACTTAATTCACAGGGTTTACCCCTTGACTTTATAAGAGGGGTGTGTTGGCACCAAAAGCTGAGGTGATTAAATAGCAATGTGTTTTGTATAAATATTCGACTTAACAGTGTGACCACTGTAATTTTTTATATACAAATAAAACTAAATAAACCATTAGTCATATTTTTTTGTTCAAGAACACTTTTGGAAATGATTAGATAGCAACATACTTACAAAACTTAATTATTACTAACTTACATACTTACAAAAACATAATATCAAAACAAATACTCGGTTTAGAATAATTTTACACAAATTCTTTGACACAAATAATGTTAATCAGAAGAAGAATAGAATTGCCTTTATGTGTCACATATACATCAGGCAACCTTACTTGTTTTGTCTTTTCACCAAGTTCTTTTAAATCCTGTTGCTCAGGCCCAGATTGGTCCTTTACAATGGTAATCTAAAATAGACAAAACAAAATGCTAAAGTTTTATGGCTTCTTCTTTCAGCTGCTCCCATTAGGGGTCGCCACAGCGGATCATCTGTCTCAATACTACCCTGTCCTCTACATCTGCCTCTTTCAACCCAACAACCTGCATGTCTTCCCTCACCACATCCATAAACTTCCTCTTTGGTCTTCCTCTTTTCCTCCTTCCTGGGGGCTCCATGTTCAGCATTCTCCTACCGATATACCCCATGTCCCTCCTCTGCACATGTCCAAACAGTCTACGTTTGCGCCTCCCTCACCTCGTCCCCAAAACATCCTACATTTGTATATTGAACTTAATTTTGCTTCTCATACTGTATTTCAGATCATGCCATATTATGTTTTTTCCTCCTAGCTTTTTATTTAATTTCCGAACCACTTTAAGTTGCATTTAATATATATAATGTGTTATACTGCACACAGAAGAAACATGAATAAATTTTTTGGGTTTTGGTAGAACAGGATTCTTGAACCCAATCACATGTTATAATGCCTGCTAAACCCTGTCTAAGTTTTTCTATTTATGAGTGAATAAAAAGGCACAAAGAGAGAAGGAAGAGGAAGAAAAAGACAGTGAGCGAGAGAGAACTTTTAATAAAGCCTAGATTTCTCCAACCCTCTACTGGTTGAATTATTTTTAGTTATATAACAGACACACTGTTATTCAGGGTTGGGGGTAATAAAAGCAATAAAGAGAGAGAGAGAGAGAGAGAGTGAGAGGAAGAGATAGAGGGGGGGAGAGGGGAAGAATGAGAGAGAGAGAAGAAGAGAGAGAGGACAAAAAAAAAATCCTAAGCTGGTCATTCTTTTAATGGAGTTTACTCCGGTTATATCTTCCTGCACAATAAGCAATTCTGTACAGTCGATAGAAGCTCCAGCTAAATTGTTTCCTTCTCTTGCAGGGAAATCATCTCAAAATTGGCTTGATATTACCGTTTTCTCCCTGAGTGCATGTACACAGGTCCTTAGTGATTATGGAGCAAAATGCTACAAAGGCGCTTGAGTAATTACCCTTTTTACTACACATCAGGGAGTAATGACCAGGTGTATTGCATGTATACAGAATGCCAGGATAAAAATCAATATACTGTATTTGTTGGGGACTAGACTTATTAAAGAGTTCAGTAAGCATTGCTTTTTAGTAACAGACTCTTGTGATTCTTGCTCTGCATCATTTAAAATATGTAGTGTCAACCTAATAAAGATGTCTTTATTCGATTACCTATACTGCGTCTTATATATAATGTGTTTTCACAGTGCATTACGGATATTTAATGACAGACAGATATTTATTTATTTCTGATTGAATTTCTCATCACCTGGATACTCATTGCTGCTGAAGATGCCCCTACATGGATCATTGTGAGGTTACCACTTAGAAACCACAAAAAATGGATCTGGACTGCAATTGTTACAAACTGATTTGCTATGCTGGTTGAGAACTATAACTTAGCGGCCCCAACAATTTTTTGGTATTTTCTAAATATAATAATAAACGTGAATCCACTGTGTTGTCGTTTGTTCATTTTGCTAGCTTGGGGGTTTGCGGTAACGTATTATCTGTTACCAGCCAGAGCAGCCCCTGTTTGAGGTTGTGGACAAGTGTCTTTTATACTGATAACGAGTTCAAACAGGTGCCATTAATACAGGTAACAAGTGGAGGACAGAGGAGCCTCTTAAAGAAGAAGTTTCAGGTCTGTGGGAGCCAGAAATCTTGCTTTTTTGTAGGTGATCAAATACTTATTTTACACCATAATTTGCAAAGAAAAAAATTTAAAATCAATGTGATTCTCTGGATTTTATTTTCTTATTTTGTCTCTCATAGTTGAAGTGTACCTATGATGAAAATTACAGGCCTCCCTCAACTTTTTCAGTGAGAGAACTTGCACAATTGGTGGCTGACTAAATACTTTTTTACCCCACTGTATGACCTCAGGGAGTTTTTCCTTCCCTTTACTTGCTAATTAGGGACAAGAGGGCTTAATTTCTACATTTAAAATGCATATCTTGAATTAAATGTTTGTAAAGGTGTTTTGTGACACCGCCTGATGATAAAAGTAATTATAACATCAGCCCCTTTCCAAGTAGGTTGAAATAAAAAATATATTTACAGTACACTCCTTTTAAAATTAATATACGATACATGGTACATAGTGTGTGATTGGAAATCTTTATTACACAGTGGATTGCTCTTTTTTTTTTGCACAGTGCATAACACATTATATCTAATATAAACTTCAGTCTCAGCAGACGTGAGAGCAGACTGAATAAGAATAAAGCCTGGCAAATAGACCTATTCATAAACACAATCATAAACAGAATCATGACTGTAGGCTTTAAATTATTGATTGTACTTTACATGTATATGACATGTAAACACAGCCACCAAACACAGACCCCAGATATTGTATTAATATAATTTATTTATTTGTTTTCTATATATTTTTTCTTTGTCAGAAATAAAACATTGTGAGCCATGCTGTTATTGGAAAAAAATAAATCAATAATGGGGTGGTAGAATGTAACATGACATGAAGTAGAGTACCTTTATTCACCAAATTGATTATTTTCTAATAACTAATATTTTTCATGTTCCAAAGTGCTTTATTCCTTTTATAGCATTACAATCTGTCAGTAAATTTAGTTTTTGAAATAAACAAAGATGATGTTATTATCCGTATCCATATACAGATACATGTACTGTTCTGGAACATCTAAGAAACAATAAACAACAAATAATAAATCTCTCAATACATGTGACCAATGTGAATTCACATTGTGAATTTTTTCCTCCTTGAACTGCCACCTTAACGTGGTGGAGGGGTTTGAGTACCCGAATGACCCTAGGAGCTATGTTGTCCGGGGCTATATGCCCCTGGTAGTGTCTTCCAAGGCAAACAGGTCCTAGGCGACGGGTCAGACTAAGAGCGGTTCAAAAAACCCTTACGAGAAAAAATAAAGCAAGGACCGTGACGTCGGAGCGACGTGGGGCCGCCTTCCCGTGGGCTCACCACCTGCAGGAGGGACCGTAAGGGACCGGTGCTGAGAGGATCGGGCAGCAGTCGAAGGCGGGGGCCTTGACAACCCGATCCCTGGACACGGAGAAGTGTCTAGGGAATCTGCTTAGACTGCTGCCCCCGCGACCCGAATTACGGATAAGCGGGAGAAGATGAATGAATGAATGAATGAATGATGAATGAATTTTTTGTGTCGCATATAATGTTTTTAATTGGTTTATTATTAAGCTTAGAAAATGTTAATGAATTAAGCTATAAATAATTCATGAATTAAAATATTAAAATAATCTGCTTGTTATATAAATCTGTCTTTAGATTTATAGCTCCAGTAGAGCCAGAGCTGCTGTTATAGAAGTTGAATTAACACTTAAAGCTTTATTATTAGTAATCATAAGTACCAAGGTTGCAGTATGAAGATATTTATACTCTTTTTTTTTTATATAAATATGTACATGGTCTAATAAAGTTTCCATGACATGCCATTCATCAACAAGAAGCTGCGAGCAAAAAAAAAAATACAAAATTCATCTTACTCATCTGATAATTATTTTATCACCCTACCTGGTTTTATCATGCATCTTTAATGTACGTATTTCCTTTCTTCATTTTATGCTCCGAGCTAATTTAGCTCATCAGGTCTGATTGAAAGTAAAAAAAAAACGAAAAAGAAGAAAACATACATCCTGCCTTCTGGCTGGTTTCATATCAGTGCTGCTTGCTCTTTCACCATATGCCAGACAATAATAGCATGCATGGATGTGTAAACAGTACAGGAAGGTAAAAGAGAGCGTCTGTTCAGAGAATAGCTTGTGGCAAGTTTTCAGGCAAAAATTAGTGATCCTTAGCGTCCCTTTTACAGATTTTAATTCTAAAATGTAACTATTTGGACAAGAATTTGTGGACACCTGACCACACTATGTATGATTCTATGTGTACATACCATTCTACATGTAGTCCCAATTTGCTGTTATAATAACCTCCACTCTTCTGGGAAGATGTTCCACTAAATTTTAGAGTGTGCTTGCAGAGCCTTGTGCTCATGCAGCCACAATGGTGTTAGTAAAGTCAGGTACTGGTGTAGAGAAAAGATGTCTGGGGTGCAGTCAGCATTCCAGTTCATCCCAAATGTTTTCAATAAGGTCAAAGTCAGAGCTCTAGAGCAGACCACTCAAGATCTTCAACTTCAACCATATCTTGATAGAGTTTGCGTTGTGCACAGGGGCAGGAACTGGAACAGGTTTCTGGAACAGGTCTTTTAGCTCAAGCGAAGGGAAGATTTTATGCTACAGCATCCAAAGATGTCCTATACAATTGTGTGCATCCAACTTTGTGGTAACAGTTTGGGGAAAAAATACATATTGTTGGAAAGGTCAAGTGTCCTTATCCATTAGTCCATCTAGTGTATTTGAAGCACTAATATGAGAACTAGAGTATGTTTCCAAATATAACCCAGCCATTAGGGAGGCACAAGCCAGTGCACTCTTAGTGTCGGTCCCAAGCCCGGATAAATGGGGAGGGTTGCGTTAGGAAGGGCATCCAGCGTAAAACATGTGCCAAATCAAATATGCGGGTCACGAATAAGAATTTCATACCGGATCGGTCGAGGCCCGGGTTAACAACGACCGCCACAGGTATCGTTAGCCAACAGGGTACCGGTGGAAATTGGGCTACTGTTGGCCGAAGGAGGAGGAGGAGAGGAGGAAGACGCCTACAGAGGCGACAGGGAAAGGAAAAGTGTAGGAGAGTGGAGGTTCGGGTTGGTACTTTAAATGTTGGCACTATGACTGGTAAAGGGAGAGAGATAGCTGATATGATGGAGAGGAGAAAGGTAGATATGTTGTGTGTTCAGGAGACCAAGTGGAAAGGGAGTAAGGCCAGAAACATTGGAGGTGGGTTTAAACTGTTCTATCATGGTGTGGATGGAAAGAGAAATGGTGTAGGGGTGATTCTGAAGGAAGAGTACAGTAAGAGTGTAGTGGAGGTGAAGAGAGTTTCTGATAGGGTGATGATCGTGAAGGTGGAAGTTGAAGGGATGATGATAAATGTCATCAGTGCCTATGCTCCACAAGTCGGCTGTGAGATGGAGGAGAAGGAAAGATTCTGGAGTGAATTAGATGAAGTGGTAGATGGTGTCCCTAGAAATGAACGATTGGTGATTGGGGCAGACTTTAATGGACATGTAGGTGAGGGGAACAGAGGTGATGAGAAGGTTATGGGTAGGTATGGCCTAAAGGAGAGAAATGTGGAAGGGCAGATGGTGGTAGATTTTGCTAAAAGGATGGAAATGGCAGTGGTGAACACTTATTTTAAGAAGAAGGAGGATCATAGGGTGACGTATAAGAGTGGAGGAAGGTGCACACAGGTGGACTATGTTCTATGTAGGAGATGCAACCTGAAGGAGATTGGAGACTGTAAGGTGCTGGCAGGGGACAGTGTAGCTAGACAGCATCGGATGGTGGTCTGTAGGATGGTTTTGGAGGCGAAGAAGAAGAGGAGGAGAGTAAGGACTGAAAGAAGAATAAGATGGTGGAAACTGAAGGAGGAAGACTGTAGTGTGAGGTTCAGGGAAGAGGTCAGACAGAGGCTCGGTGGTGGTGAAGAGGTGCTGAATGATTGGGAAACTACCGCAGGAGTGATGAGGGAGGCAGCTAGAAAGGTACTTGGTGTGACATCTGGAAATAGAAAGGAAGACAATGAGACGTGGTGGTGGATTGAGGAAGTGCAGGGGAGCATAAGGGGAAAGAGGTTAACAAAACAGAAGTGGGATCGACAGGGTGATGAGAAAAGTAGGCAGGAGTACAAGGAGATGCGGCAGCAGGTAAGAGGGATGTGGCGAAAGCCAAGGAAAAGGCATACGAGGAGCTGTATGAGAGGTTGAACACTAAGGAAGGAGAAAAGGATTTGTACCGATTGGCCAGGCAGAAAGATCGAGCTGGGAAGGATGTGTTGCAAGTTAGAGCAATAAAGGATGGAGATGGAAATGTGTTGACTAGTGAGGAGAGTGTGTTGAGAAGATGGAGGGAGTATTTTGAGCAGCTGATGAACGAGGAAAATGAGAGAGAGAGAAGGTTGGATGATGTGGAGTTAGTAAAGCAGGAAGTGGATAGGATTAGTAAGGAGGAAGTGAGAGCAGCGATTAAGAGGATGAAGAGTGGAAAGTCGGTTGGACCAGATGACATACCGGTAGAAGCATGGAGATGTTTAGGAGAGATGGCAGTGGAGTTTTTAACCAGATTGTTTAACAAGATTTTGGAAGGTGAGAGGATGCCTGAGGAATGGAGAAGGAGTGTGCTGGTACCGATCTTTAAGCATAAGGGAGATGTGCAAACCTGCAGTAACTACAGGGGAATAAAGTTGATCAGTCACACCATGAAGTTATGGGAAAGAGTAGTGGAAGCCAGGCTGAGAGAAGAGGTGACCATCTGTGAGCAACAGTATGGTTTCATGCCGAGGAAGAGCACCACAGATGCCTTATTTGCTTTGAGGATGTTGATGGAGAAGTATAGAGAAGGACAGAAGGAGCTGCATTGTGTATTTGTGGATTTAGAGAAAGCGTACGACAGGGTGCCGAGAGAGGAGTTGTGGTATTGTATGAGGAAGTCAGGTGTGTCAGAGAAGTATGTGAGGGTGGTGCAGGACATGTATGAGGACAGTGTGACAGCAGTGAAGTGTGCAGTAGGAACGACAGACTGGTTCAAGGTGAAGGTTGGACTGCATCAAGGATCGGCCCTGAGCCCTTTCTTGTTTGCAGTGGTGATGGACAGGTTGACGGACGAGGTCAGACAGGAGTCTCCCTGGACTATGATGTTTGCGGATGATATTGTGATTTGTGGTGAGAGTAGTGAGCAGGTTGAGAAGAGCCTGGAGAGGTGGAGGTACGCGCTGGAGAGGAGGGGAATGAAAGTCAGTAGGAGTAAGACAGAGTATATGTGCGTAAATGAGAGGGAGGGCAGTGGAGTGGTGCGGTTACAGGGAGAAGAGGTGAAGAAGGTGGAGGAGTTCAGGTACCTGGGGTCAACAGTGCAAAGTAATGGAGAGTGTGTTAGGGAAGTGAAGAAAAGAGTGCAGGCAGGGTGGAGTGGGTGGAGAAGAGTGACAGGAGTGATTTGTGATAGTAGAGTATCTGCAAGAATGAAAGGAAAAGTTTATAGGACTGTGGTGAGACCTGCGATGTTGTATGGATTAGAGACAGTGGCATTGAGTAAAAGGCAGGAGGCGGAGCTGGAGGTAGCAGAGCTGAAGATGTTAAGGTTTTCGTTGGGAGTGACGAGGATGGACAAGATTAGAAATGAGTTTATTAGAGGGACAGCGCATGTTGGACGTTTTGGTGACAAGGTGAGGGAGGCGAGATTGAGATGGTTTGGACATGTGCAGAGGAGGGACATGAATTATATTGGTAGGAGAATGCTGAGGATGGAGCCACCAGGAAGGAGGAAAAGAAGAAGACCAAGGAGGAGGTTCATGGATGTGGTGAGGGAAGACATGCAGGTAGTTGGTGTGAAAGAGGCAGATGTAGAGGACAGGGTGGTATGGAGACGGATGATCCGCTGTGGAGACCCCTAATGGGAGCAGCCGAAAGAAAAAGAAGAAGTATGTTTCCAAATATATATTAAACTGCTCACTTCTAATTAAATTAATGATTAATTTTAAGTGGGAGAACAGATTTTTATTCTCCCACTAACTAAACATAATGTGGAATCAGTTTAAGCTTGGAGCATAGAAAAAAACTGGGGGAAATTTGCACAGGTGGAAGTTTTCTGTGCAGCCTTGTGGTTTAGGACCCCTGTTGTATATGATTCAGGATTAACGAGTTGTCTCAGAAGTGATTCATCTACATAGGTGCAGATAACAGAAATGATTATTTCACCTCCCGAGTGTTAAAGTCCAACTAGTTCATTTCTCTTTCCTATAAAAAGCCTGCGCAGTTTTGACATTAGAAATGCAGGAAGCTGCGCATGCTCAGCCGACACAAAATGAACAAATCACTTGGCTGAGTCTTAAATTAATACATTTTGTTTCTCATAACTCATAGGTTACATTATCATGTTCCCTTCTTTGCAAAATGATCCAAAGTTTGCATAAGTACACATGTTTGGGGGAAATTTGTCTTGGAACATTTTAATTTTATTCTGTTTAACTGAACAAAATGAATGAAATGACTTGCATAAAGATTTGTTCATTTTGCTGAAAGAGAAGCTATGATCTAAGCTACTAAAATGATCCAATTTTCCCATCACTTAAACCCACATTATGTTAAGTACAATGAGAAATTAGACATACAAACATAGAAATGTTATTGAGAATTGTGGGGTTTGGAAAAACAAAACTGTACTATGAGGAAAAATATCAAATATATATTGATCAAGTAAAATAAGTATTTGTTCCTATACCAAATTTGCAAGAATTCTGACTCCCACAGACATGAATTAGTCCTGTCCTTTTATGAAAAAACTCCTAATATCAACCCGTTATGTAAAAAAAAGAGAATGGTCACAGGATCAACCTCTTCCATTCAAACCTTTCCACCACCATGGGAAAGACCAAAGGGCTGTCAAAGGATAAAAGCAAATAATGCGTCTGTGGTGCTCTTCCTCAGCATGAAACCATACTGTTGCTCACAGATGGTCACCTCTTCTCTCAGCCTGGCTTCCACTACTCTTTCCCATAACTTCATGGTGTGACTGATCAACTTAATTCCACTGTAGTTACTGCAGATCTGCACATCTCCCAGGGTCATGGGCGGCCAAGGCTCATTAATGCATGTGGGGAGCGAAGGTCGGTATGTTCCGATCCATCAGACAAGTTCCTGCTGAAGAACGTAATTCTATTAATGCTCGAGGGGTCAGAGCTGTTTTGTCAGCAAAAGAGGAACCAACACAATATTAGGCAGCTGGTCATAAAAATATAGCATTTTTATAATGTTTAGTTTTATAAACCTTAACATTTTGTTTATACTTAAGCCTAATATTAGACAGACTTCAAGTTCTGATTGAAAATTGCGCATCAGTTTCGTCTGTGCATCTCAAGATCAGACTCTCAGCAAGTGGAGCAGAACAGGAAACAGCTGGCTGACAGTTTGCACTTCAGCAATGACTAATATTTTGATGAAATAATCAGAGACATAAGCTGAGTCCCAAATGAGTCTGTATTGCTGCAGTAGGTAGCAGGCAGCCATTTGGAATTGAGCCAATAAAAAAAAATACCGCCTGGAGTTCTTAATATCGTAAATAAATATATATATATTTGAACAATCCTGATTAAAATCGATCTTTTCTAGCTTCTGATCAAGCAGGTTTACTACGTGTTTACTGATTATTTTATTTAGTTTTATTAATCTAGAAATGTCCATATTTATTAGCAGAAGTTTATATACATTTGTATACAAATTAGATTAGAAATATATACATATATAAAACAATACATTCGTAATGATTTTAATGGTTTAATAGGTAATTGTTTGAACATAAACTCGAATGCTGGAAAGGTTTCTAGTAACTGCTCACTAGCAGTTGGTGGATTTTTCCTGGTGGCATGCTAGGTTTAGTGGATTTCAATAAAAAACTATGTATCACAGGGGGTGTAGTCAAGCACTAGTTTGTGAATAGAGGCTGGAGCTGGGGAAGGTGAGTTGTACTTGTCCAATGCCTGAGTAAAATTGGGGATAACGTTTTTGTGTTTCAGGGAGCAGGGGCAATTTAAGAGCTTCCCAAAAAGAGAGAGACTAAGCTGGACACACAGAGCAGTGTGTGTACATACTGTGTGTATGTGGGTGTGTGTTTGCATGTGTCAGGGATCCACCAGCCACACCTTCACCAAACCCACCTATCACTCCAAGTAGCTCTCCATCCTACTAACCTCCATTCCCCCACCAGCTCATTGTCCGTTCTACAGTTTATGCTGAAGAACATTGTCGGACTACCCAAGCTACGGATATCCCGTCCTTGTCGGATTATTGTTGTTTGCTGGACTCTATTAAGTTCTATGAACCCTCTGCTCATTGCATTCACCAGGTTTAGTCAAACCTGGAGTTTATGTTTGGGTCGCTGTTTTCTGCCCTTTGCCTTTTGCTTTTCATTAAAACCTTCGTTA
Organism: Silurus glanis; assembly: GCA_014706435.1. Taxonomy (NCBI): domain Eukaryota; kingdom Metazoa; phylum Chordata; class Actinopteri; order Siluriformes; family Siluridae; genus Silurus; species Silurus glanis. Next base: position 32,743 of record JAAIIK010021108.1, read on the forward strand.
TTTGCACTTCGGTTTCCGGCACGTTCTTCCGCCTGACAGCATGCATTAACAATGTGAAACCTATTTGTTGAACAATAAACGTTTTCATTCATTTAAAACCTGCCACACACGTTTGCATCTATTGGACATCAATGAAATATTCAGAGTCCAAGAAGATTTTGCAATGGTTTTGTTGGTTTGATTATAATTTAATGATGTGCACACACATTTGATGTAAAAGAAACCATTTGGTAATGGTTTTAACTCACTGTTTGTAATGGTACTGTATTTGTTGTAGAAACCGTTAGAAGTTTCATGATTACATCTGTTTTTCTTTTCTCCAGCAGGTTACTTTCGGTGACATTGTCATAACAAATCTACAACTTTTATCCACAAAAAAAAAAAAAAAAAAAAACCCAGACAGGAAAGAAGCAAGGGAGTTTAGATGGAAAAAAAAACCTTAGCCAGTGATGCAATGAAAACTGCTGACATTTTTTTTCTTTATTTCATTCCTATTTCACATTTCAGCTAGAATTGAGGTCCTGCCATTGTGGTATGAGCACTAGTTTATTACATTTCACCTATAAAAAAACAAGCCATCAGGACCAATGGAAATTCAGAGAATATAATAAACTCAGGCCTTAACACGATAAGTGTGATGTTCAGTATTGCTCTTTTGTTTGCCTGAGCCCTTTAATAGAGGCACAGGCTTGTGGAAATCCTGACCCTGATAGTATGACACGTTAGAACTGAGCACAGATTTATGACTTGTCTTTTTGGTGTGTTGTGAATAAGCATTCACGCCTTCTTGTTCGGATGCCAGGTAGTGGATGTAATAAAACATTTTTACATCATGAGAAGAATTTACAGAACTGGCACTGGAGGAAATTGTGTTATTTATTTATTTAACTAAATGTCATTGTAGTATTATATGGCATTGGATTTAGCTCTTCAGTAGAATTGAACAGTCTGTGAAGCCAAAACCGAGCAATCTGTGAAGCTAAGGAACATATTGTTCCTCAATAAAACAGGCTGTGTAATTGAATTTCTCCCTATTGAGATGCCTGGCAACCTTTGCATGCTAATATGTATTAGTTGTGTCCTATAGATATTACATTAAACAATTTGTACATTCATAATATAAAGGTATGAGGCATGTTTAAAAAACGAGTACAGTTTTAAATTTGTAATAACAGTATTTTACTCACCCAATTAACTATATGTCGAATTTCTTTTCAGAAATGTCCCCAATGTGGGACGAATAAACGTTTATCTTATCTTATCTTATCTTATCTTATCTTATCTCATCTCATCTCATCTCATCTCATCTCATCTCATCTTATCAGAGTCATGAAATTGAGTAGGCTTTTTCAATTAAATTCTGTTTTATTTGCATAACACTTTTAAATAATGGACATTGTCCCAAACCAGCTAAAGCAAGCCAGAGCAAGCAAGTGGTGACAAGAAAAATTGCCTGAGATGTTAAGAGGAAGAAACCTTGAGAGGAACCAGACTCAAAAAGGATCCCATCCTCATCTTGGTGACACCAAATGTCCATTTATTATATTTTCAGTGTCTTTCCAACTATATACAGCACACAGTTTACATTTACAAAATTTGGCAGACACACTTATCCTGAGCAGTTGATGGCCTTGAACTCCTGGCCTGTCAATCCAAAGTCCAATGCTTTAACCACTGAGCTACCACCTCCCCACAGTGACGCAACACAATGTCGCCCCAGGACCAAGGTGCTACATATGCCAACATAAATGAACAAAAATGAACACAAAACACAACAAAGAACTAAATAAAACTGCAACATTTAGTAAAAAAAAAAATACACAAGACATTAAGACCGAAGACATTTAAATAAAATTAATACAGATTTTTTTTTTGCATCAATCTATCAATCTATTAAACACCAAATTCTTCTAACAGTCTTAACCCTGTATCAATTATTATAGATTATTAAACAGAAGCAAATTTCAGTCATAAACTATTCACACAACCATGTCACATGAGCACAAAAACCCTATGGAATATTAAACCATATTTTAAAAGGAATTTGCATCATCTCTATTTTTTGGTGATAATAAGAAAAAGTAATTAATAATATTAATCAATAATATTGTGATCACAGCCAGCTGGGAAATCCAGATCCCAACAACCACTGCAGGCTTCATATATGGAAGCTGTGAACTCCAACTCCAAAACCACACACACAGGCTGTCAGTTTGCTAAACCATATATAGTGCATGGCAGTTAAGTACAATATATATAGCAAATAGGAAATGAATCTGAGTAAGTGAATGCAGACACTAATGTAAATATCTTGCGTTGTGAGTTTGGTCATATAATCTGTGGGATATCATAAAACAGAAGATAATTTCTGTCAAGTTTATTCAGCATTATGTTTACTATATAAAAATATATATATATATGCAGTGTGTGTATATATAAACCCACAAACTACTGTAATTTGCGTGTCTTTTTTAATATTTAAAAACACTGAATAAAATCTAAAAAAAAAAAAAAAAAAAAAAAGTTATGAACATTATGTACAGAACATTTTTGCTGGTTTTCCTTTTAGTGTCCCCAAGCCCAAGAGTTTTACTAATGTGCTAATATAGGTTTTGGTAAAAAAAAACTTCTTTTTTCGAAGTTGCTGTATAGGAAATAGTTTTTCAGCAAAAGTACATCAGATACACAGGAACAGAATTTGGAAGCTACTTCAAAATGGCTGACACCCAATATAGTGCACTATGTAGGAGATAGGGAGCTGTTTCAAATGCAGAATCAGTTTTGCCAAGCTACTGATTAAGCACAGATGTGCAAAATTACACATACACACACACACACACATGACTCCATACCTACCAAGCCTTATAGTTCATTCATGATTGATTTCTCATTGACTATTAGTTTTTTTGCTACCGTTTTTGCCCCTTGAATTCTGTTTGCACATCACTTGACCTCATTCAGTTTCTGACTACACATTTTCTATCATTGTGGATTTTATTGCTTGGATTCATAGAGATTATCTGTTTTTACTGCACTTGCATCTGCTTGTATAAGTTTTTTGACATTAGCTTTTCAAATTGTAACACATTTACATTGAATTACAAATGTTTTACCCAAATTATAGATTTTAAGTAAATTATATTTAAAAAATTCATTTAGCATAAATCATTAACATGTCGTTAAAGCCCGTGGATCCTAATTAAGCAATATTGTGTGCATTTTTTGAATAGATATTCAAGCTGTGTAATTTAACTCTGCTGATTGTTTTCAACCAAAAAATTGCAATTTACAGCAAAAAGTCCTTCATAAAATGTTTTGTTGGCCCGAGTCTGGTTTAGGGCTGTGATTTAACAGTGATTGTGTTTCACATGACTGTAACATAACACAGTTTTAAAAGTAAAATGCATGTAATGGGGAATTACATTCATTTCAGGTTTGAAGCCAACATTTTGTTAAAAAAAATCCTCTTCTGAGTTCTTCTGAGAAGTGCATTTACATGACATTTAGCAAATCCATAACAACGTACAGCTGCAAATGTAAATCAGTTCATAAAGGTGAGAGGAAACATAGTTATGAAAAGAATTTTGCCTAATGTTAATTGTACCTCTTCTAGAAGAGGTAGATAGAGGTAGATGTTTTAAGCCTGTATGTGACTCAGTTTTTCCAGACATGTAGATGAAGTTCATTCCATCACATAGGCCAGTGGTCCCATTTATCACCATACACTCTCTGATAATCCAGCACTGCTCAACTGCTCCCACCATTTCTTATGGTACAAGGAAGACATGCTTCAAGAACCTCCTCTGTTCTGTCGCCTAGGTCAGTGGTCCCCAACCTTTTTTGCACTACGGACCGGATTAATGTCAGAAAATATTTTCACGGTTATAAATTAAAATGATACGACCAGCATAAAAACTGATATTTTCTAAATATAATAATAAACGTGAATCCACTGTGTTGTTGTTTGTTCATTTTGCTAGCTTGGGGGTTTGCGGTAATGTATTATGTGTTAGCGGCCGGAGCAGCCCCTTTAAGAAGGTAGCGGATGAAGGTAAGACATGTGACCGAGGCATCATGGCATGCATCAAGAGTGAGTCATAGACAGATGTGGTGGAGAGAATTCAGTAATTTTCCAAAATAAAACATCAATCAGAATCAGATAATAAATAAAACGGAAATAATGTAAGTTATATATTCTTTCTGTGCGGCCCGGTACCAATTGACCCAGGGACCGATGCCGGTCCGCGGCCCGGGGGTTGGGGGACCACTGACCTAAGCGACAGAACAGAGAAGGTTCTTGAAGCATGTCTTCCTTATACTATAAGAAATGGTGTTAGCGGTTGAGCAGTGCTGGATTATCAGAGAGTGTATGGCGATAAATGTGATAAGTCTTTTAAGGAAGCTGAGTGTTTGTTCATATTTGGCTTTGTAAGCAAGAATCAGTGTTTTAAAATTTTTTTAAAGCAAGCTTAGGTAACAAAGTAATGGGTTGTGGTGGTGTGGAAGAAAATAGGAAGGTTAGAAATAAGTCATGCAGCTCCATTCAAGTCAAATCAAGTATTGTCATTCCAACCATATGCAGTGCAGTACACAGTAAAATGAAAAAAAAAAAAAAAAATCCCCCATGACAAGGTGTTACAACCCCAATTCCAAAACAGTTACTGTGTAAAATGTACATAACAACAGAAAGCAATGATTTGCAAATCTCATAAACCCATTTTTTTCCCCAATAGAACATAGAAAACAAATGCTTAAACTGAGAAAATGCACCATTTTAAGAAAGAAAGAAAGTAATTATGAAAATAGTTGTAGACCGTAGACTGTTTGTAATCTAGCGTTCCAGTGTAGATTTATTCATTGATAGAGATGAGTTTCCAGACATATATAGACTGCTGTTAAAAGGAGAGGGGATGCAACACCTCGGTAAACATGTTCTATTGTGAATGAAATATGGGTTTATGAGATGTTCCATCTGTTTTTTTGGAAACGTGGTTATAGATTAACGAAAAGGAACATGGAACCACACAAATCTGTTCAAAAGGAATTACATGAAGTGCACATATGCAACATTTAGTGTAAAAGGACAAAATAATAAAAAGAACACAGTAAACACAGAGACTGTCTACACAGTAGACACAACAACACTGTAGCACCAACCAGTATGGTACAGAAGGTTTGTGCAAGTGGGTTCTCTGTATAAAAATAAAAAAAATACTGTACAGTTCTTGTGCAAGCAGAATTTTTAACTGTGGATATGTGTGTGTGTGTGTGTGTGTGTGTGTGTGTGTGTGTGTGTATCTGATGGGTTGTGGAAAGAAACTGTCTAGACATGAGGACACTGTGAGAAACACAGTCTGGACGCGAGGGTACTTTTTCCAGATGGCAGGAGAGTAAAGAGTCTGTGTGAGCGCTGAATGTGGTCAGCCACGATGCTGGTGACTTTATGAATATATAGCGCTTTTAACAATAGACATAGAGATAATGAGTTTATAAAATATAAATGTATAAGTTTAGTGCCTATAAGTTTATCTTTTATAAGTTTATCCCTAATGAGTGAGCCAGTGGCAACAGTGGCACAGAAAAAACTCCCTGAGATGATATAAGGAAGAAACCTTGAGAGGAACCAGACTAAAAAAAAAAAAACATTCCCATCCATAATGTAATTATTATTAGGATTTTTCCCTGCCTAATGATGATATTGCAGTCTGATATACACACCCATACTGCAGGAAAAACTCTGATATATACACATATACACTACTGGTTGATTCAACATAATAATAATCACCCTCCTGTGTGCTGTTCTTTTTAAGTTTCAGGGGCATTCACTGCCTGGAGTGCTAAGACCAGATAACTAAATGCCAAGCATGGCAAATGATGGAAGAATGACCATCCAGCATAGTTCATAATGAAGCGAACACATGCTCAACATCTCCTGGTACACACCTACTAAAAAAATAAAAATAAATAAACACGGGAAAAGAAAACCCATCAAGGATGCACCCTGCTTCACACAGATAACACTAGCAGAGAGCTTGGTCCCCTTCGTTGACTTTTAAATGGAACCTACAGTGAAAAGAGAGAGAGAGAGAGAGAGAGAGAGAGAGAGAGAGAGAGAGAGAG
>JAAIIK010021116.1:0-12552 GCA_014706435.1 Silurus glanis
ATCTATCTATCTACATATTTATTAGGGGTGTAATCTACATATTTATTAGGGGTGTAATGGTACATGTATTCATCTATTTATTTATCTGTTTATCCAAAGTAAATCCCATGCCTCCTATAACATTATATTACATTTAAGTGACCTTATTAAAGCTCTATGGGCTCTTCAGCTATGACGATTCACACGGAATTTAATCAGCAGGAGAGAAAGCTCAAGTCATTATAGGGAAGGCAAATCAGTACCTGCTAAAGCTTCAGTGAAATGCTGTTAAAGACTGGTCCGTGACACAAAACGGAATAACTGAATAAAACAATAGAAATGACAGAAAGTTGAAATCACATTTTACGAATAAAATGCAGTGTAAAATAATTTTTACTGTTAAATAAACGAAACAAATACAATGCAAAATAATCTACGCTATTGTCAGAGATGATCCCCTTCTTGCGACTATAACTAATTTCCACAATTCATTCTCTGTATTTATTGCCATGTGATTTTGTTTTTGTTATATTTCGACCTGTGTCTAGTTCACATGTCTGTTCATTCATAAGGAAAAATGACTATGCACAAAAACATACAGTAGGAAATTGGGTGCAGAAAAATGATAGCATTTGCGCTGGACTGATGAGTCAAAATCCGAAATATTTGCAGCAAACACTTGTTGTTGTGTGCCGAAGGGCTGGAGAGCGGTTCAATAATGAGCATCTGCAGGCAACATTGAAGCTGTGAAACAATACTATCAGGAAAGCATCTGATTGGCCCCAAATGTATTCTGCAGCAGAACGACGACCCCAAACATACAGCCAATGCCATTAAGCTCTATCTTCAGCATAGAGAAGAACAAAGAGTCCTAGAAGTAATAGTTTTAGCCCCTACAGATACCTGATCTCAACATCATCGAGGCTGTCTGGAATTACATGAAGAGACAAAAGATCTGTGGTTAGTTCTCCAAGATGTTTGGAACAACCTACCTGCTGAGATCCTTCAAAAACTGCACCTAGATGTTCAGGTGGACCAAGAAGACTTGATGCTCCATTACAGGCAAAAGTTGGCCACACCAAATTGATTTGGATTTCTCTTCTTTCCATTTGCAAAAAGCTGGTTGAGGTGGTATTGTATTTTGCTGTACTATGAAATTGTCCTGAGTATAATCTTAGGGAATTTAATAATCAGTACAAATGAAATTAGAAATCTTTATACCTTTTCTTTACGGAGCACATATGCGTTAACTATGTTGCACTCACGTTTCAAGATGTTGCCAATTATTCAGTGGGATGTCATTTGAAACCAAAAAAATATATATATCTTTTGAAATCTACTCTTTTAATGTGAAAAATGCCTCTAAAATACACCACACCAAGGCTCAGTTCCAAAACAAATTTATTATACAGAGATAACAGAATTCCGACAATGTATCTTGTACACACTGCCTGACTAAAACAAGTCCGACAGTGAATAAATGCGTTCCTGTTACATCCGAAACGCTACACTAGAGCTGTCGCTTTGTCTTAAATGTAACACTCGGAAGAAAGAATGGAATATGGAAAGGAAGCCTCAATGCATATTTCCCATTAAATCACCAGCCTCAGGCGGCACGTCGTATCTGTCACTTAATACCCTGACAATATTTCTCTTATCTCTTAGCTCATCTAAAGAGAATACAGATAGCACAGTATGAAAGTGAGGATATTGAAATGCTACATCTAAGGATATTGATCTCGTATAGAGAGGTAAAGATAGGGATGATCACATTACCTAAATAGACTAATGTCAGGCTTTGACAAGATTAGCAGCAGCTAAGGGATGGAATTGAATCATGGTGTGCTGTTTACAAAAAGGCGAAGGTAAACAATTTCAACACAGCAACAATAGTCTGAAGGATTGTGTTGTTTCCTTGCAATGAAGTCATTGAACAATGTTGGCTATTGTCCATGCAGTGCTGTGAAAATGAGCAAGCATATTCGATCTCAAAGCCTCCTCTATAGTAGCAGAAACTTCTCACTCTAGTATAGAAACCATAATGAAACAGTCATTATAGAAAAGCATCATTTATATGAAATATGTGGACCCCTGACAATCACTGATATGTATATCCATGATCTCTTCTTACTAGAACTAAAAGGTCCAACGCTGTTCTAGCGTGACGATGAAGACATGGTGTGTTAAGGTCGCAGTGGGAGAACTTGAATATCCAGTAGTAAAAAGTGTTTGAATAAATGCATTTTGTTACTGAAATTGTCATTTTTGGTCTACTTTCTAGTTTTACAAAGTATCGAAGATATACGCAACTTTTACTCTCTACTCAACCGCATTTATGATTCGATATACGGATTTTTTTTCTCCACTATATTTTCATTTACAATGACTGTTACCAGTTACATTTTGCACCTCTGTTGAAGATGTCATTAAGACTCAACACTCCTCTACCCGCATCTGCTGCCTGTAAGTGTTTTTTTTAACACCGCTGGCCTCGTTTTCAGTCCAAAAAGAGCTTGAATGTATTCAAAAAACTTCGAGAACCATCTTTTGTTAAAGTAGAATACAAATATTAGATTAGATTAGATTAGATTAGATTGTACTTTATTGTAATTGTGCAAGGTACAAGTACAGAGCCATGAATGTATGTAAAATACAGTATATACAGTATAAATATGGGTGGAATGTACAGTAGTGCAAATGTGAGTTATGGATGGTGCAAAAAAATAGATGTGTAGTGGATAAACAGTGCAAAATACACAGAAATATTGCCCTGTCCGAGACTGAGAGGTATATTAGATTACAAACAGCTCTGAATATTTGGATATTTACTTTATCTAATATTATTTCCTCTCATTTTTTATTTGTCCAATTAATACTAACGGTTCTTCTCCTTTGTGACATGATACTGTAATTTTATTTGTTAATTGAAGATAGCGTTTTGAAAGATTGCATTACTACTTTGTCTTTTTTTTGACCATCTTGTTTGATCATTGTTTTATTTTGACATGTTAAAGAAGCTGTTGTGTTGATTCTGGTTAATGCAGTGTGGAGGTGTACAACTTGATTTGTATTTTAGGACAGAAAAGACCTCACAAATGAACAGTTTTTTTTTGCTTTTCACTACAGGGCTTAGTGTTGAGGATTAGTGCATCTTTGAGCTTTCATTCAGTATGTAAAATATTCAAGTACTGTTAAAATCAGATACTGTAAAATTTACTGAAGTCATATTGGAATTGGTGACTTTAATGGAGTAATGCAGTAAGTTTCACAGAAAGGTATTTATACTTTTACTCAAGTATGAAGTTTTCTCTTTACATCTGAGAGTGTCCTGCAAAAAGCAATGACATCAACACTATTAAACACCTTTGGGATGAACTGAAACTCAGCTCCCGCAGCCCTCATCACCCAACACCATTGCCTGATCTGACAAATGTTTCTGTACATTCTAATTTATTCCATAGATGCTCAGGATGGTTGAGGTCAGGTGTCTGTGCAGGCCACTAGAGTAGGCTAGACCCTAAGTTCCTCTAAGTTCCAGTGGAGAGGGAAATTGTAATGCTGCAGCAATCAAAGCCATCTTGTACCATGGTCTATCTGAATACCCAATTCTGATTAAAAAAAAAAAAAGAGTGTTCACACCAATGAAGGCCAGTAACCATCCCCTAATGACCTTCTCCAGCTAAATTGATGATTTTTTTGTGTCATGCAAGTGATATGGCGATACGTGGCGATTTTTATGAAAACTGCCAAGACACAATATAATGAAAAGATAATGTTAAAACAAAATAAAATGGCACAAGAATTAACACCAACAGCTTCATTATTAGAAGAGACACAATACAGATGTATGTAATTTGCACATATACACTCTGTATGCTATAGATGACTTTAATGCACTCCACAGAGGTAACCCTCCATCCACACTGTGTCATGGAATTATTGGGCCTTTCAAGTCATGCATTAAAATTGAGTAGTGCAGCTGTGGACTCTCTCTTACATATACAGTTGTATTTGTCCAATTTCAGGGCATCGGTTTGATGGTCCACATACGGCTGTGATAGTCATGTGTCCGCAAACGTTAGCCTAAATCGTGTATAGATCTAAAGATCAATGGGACCCTAGTGGAGAGAGTGGACAGTTCCGGTACCTAGGTGTTCACATCACTCAGGACTTGTCTTGGTCTTGTCACAGTAGCATCCTGGTAAAGAAGGCTCAGCAGTGTCTACAGTATACCATTTGAGATGCTTCTTAAGGGACTTTAAATTGCCCTCTCAGGTGCTAAGGACTTTTTACACCTGCACCATTGAGAGCATTCTAACTGGTAGCATCACTTCCTGGTTTGGGAACAGCACCATCCTGTTCTGGAACTGAGCATATCATCCGCACCGAGCTCCCTGCAGGACATCTACAGCAAGTGGTGTCGGACCAGGGCCAGAAAGATAGAGAAGGACCTCAGCCATCCCAACTTTCTTTTTCCTCTTCTTCTTCTTCTTCTTTTGGCTTCTCCCATTATGGGTCGCCACAGCGAGATCTTGTACAATCGATGAATTTCCAATCCAACTGAAATATACTGTATGAATTGTGTAGTAGCATTAAAACATATAGCAGAAAAGTCAAAGTACAATGATACAGTTATTGCACTTGAAACAATTATTATATTATAGTTCTTACACTGAAATTATTGCACATAATTGCCCAAGATATTAACGTATATATATATATATATATATATTGGCAAAAGTTTGCGGACACATTGCATTCCACATTTAGTCCCAATTTGCCCTCATAATTTCTTTCACTCTTCTGGGAAGATGGGCCACTAGAATTTGGAGTTTGCTTGTGGACATTTGTTTTCATCAGCCACAAGGGTTTTAGTAAAATCAGGTGCTGATGTAGGTAAAAAGGCCTGGGGTGCAGTCAGTGTTCCAATTCATTGCAAAGGAGTTCAGTAGTGTTAAGATCAGAGCTATATAGCAGGCTAATCAAGATCTTCCTGTCCAACCCATGTAAAGCGAATCTTCATGGAGTTCGCTTTGCGCACAGGGACATTGCCATGCTGGAACAGGTTTGGATTTCCAAGTCTAAGTGAAGGGAAAACTTTATTATGCCACATCCAAAGACATCATATACAAGTGTCAATTCTAATTGGCAGGAAAGGTCAGGTGTCCCAATCAAGTAGGGTCTATAATCATCATCCAGAAGGAAAAAGTTTGACTAGGTAGTAAAATTGTCTGAACACTACATTGCAGATTAGTAAATGTGTGCCTCTGTGTTTGTGCTGTGAATATAAGGTCTTGCTTGGGGGTATACACAATTTCCCTTCTTCCAAAATCTCTCTGTGAGAGTGCTGATTTTTCTTCCTAAGCACAGCAGGCTTTAGTGATGTCAGAGAGGGCCTAAGAACCCCCCTTTCTTGTCCACTAAATATTTCATCCCTCCGTCAGCGCAGAACACTGACTTCTCTGTTTGCCTCCTTTGTGCTCTGACTTTGCACCTGTTCCAGCTCTGAGGTCTGAATTCTTGGATGCTCGGTTTGTCTCTGCAGTGCCTTCGTTCTTTCCGAGATTCCCTATGTCAGCCTAGCGCTATGCTAATCCCCTCCTTCTTAGGTGAAGAAAACATACTGCTTGTTATCCCGGCAATGACTTTTTCATTCTTTGCCGCTAACTGCAAGGATTCTATTATTGACTTTGTGTTGAATCTCGGTTGGTGTGATCTATAAAGCTTGAGCACATCTGTCTCTCTCTCACACAAACTAAGGAGAGAAAAGTTCTGAAGGCTTGATTCCAACTTGGCACATTTCCCAAAATTGGTCTGAATAAATATATCATTACATTGCAGCACAGCACGGTAATGCAACTATATTTCTTGAACTGTAAAAGGAACACAGGCTGCAGTCACAGAAGCAATCAAGTCCCTGGTCTTTTCATTCTCTTGCGAGAGATAGATAGGAAGGGAGAGTGTGTGGGAGATGCTTAAGAGCCACTGAAGGGTGTCAATATATTCTAAAATTGAATTAAAGTGTAATTAGTGAAATCATTACCTGACACTCGAGCAGTGGGATTTGGTTAATTTATTGCTACCATCTTGCCATGAATAGAAAGTGTCCTATAAGACCTCTCCTCCTGCCAAAGGTGATGACTGGATTACACAAAAGCTCGGTTCTAATCAGCAGCCCTAACATTTGCTCTGCTCTTGGCAAGATTTCAACTCATACCACCGAGGCTACCGATTGCTGCTAAAACTAACTGTGTCTTATCTGACCAAAAACATGCCTTTTATAATTAAGTTTTAAAATCCAAGATAATTACAGCAACAAACTGCAGATTAGGTTGGATTTATTTGTTTAAATGTTTGTTTAACTTTTTTTATATTTATATATTTAAAGAAGCCTTGAACCAAGAGGTTTTTTCTTCAAATGCTTAGCATTTTCTTTTTATAATAGTCATTATTTTGACTTCATATATTGTATTTTGACCTGGCACATGATTGATTTCACTAAATATCTCAATATTTTCAACTTGGAAGTCGAAGTAATGTCACAGCAGTTGAAAAACCCACCCATTAATTAAGTCAAAATAACAACAATCATTACAACCATGTTGAGCAGATAAGCGTTCGGCACATGGTGAACCTTGAGTCAGATGAGTTACAACAACAGAAAGTACCTATTGTGTCAGTAAAGAACATAAATCTGAGACTATAGTAGGTACTGGCTCAATGCAAACTGAACAACTGGAAGATATTTTATTCTTTATTGCCAGATTTGTTAAAAAAATAAAATAATTATATGAAATAGGGTTTCTAGTTGGGTCATGCAATGTTATATTTTATCTGTTTGTGGTTCATTAATATTGAGGACAGCTTAGTCAGCGACACCCATAAAAAACTTTCACGACACCTATCTATGCATTTCCTCAGAATCATGGTTCTGTAGCTTGAATTTATCTGAAACCACCACAAAATGTAAAGCAAATGTCTTATAAAAAAGAAAGCAATGCATGTCTCGGGAATGATGATGAAGTCCTGCAATGAAAATATGTATGCAAGAAAAAACTTGAGAAGTGTACACTCACAAACGGTTGAGGTTAAGGTCAAGGAATGAATTCTGAAAAAATATAATAAAATTACTTTAAAGAATCAATTTAGCATGAAATTGGTAACGTACCCTAATGACTTTTAGCCCTCATGGTCTAAAGATATGGAGATTGCAATGTTTCTTTTTCTCCTTTTTTATAAAAAGTGCACATGGAAGACTAAACAATGACAGAATACAGCAAAAAACGTATTAACTGGAGATTTAACATAAGCAATAAAATATCTTCATGTATATGCATTTTCTTTTACAATCCTGAGTGAGAATAGTCCAAAGAATAAGACATATATTAGATAGAATCTGATTTACAGTAGGTTGAGCAACATCTTTTATGCAGCTACATAAATTTGAAGACAAAATGCTGCAGTAGAACCTAGAGAGGTCTGTTGAAGCATTTTATAACTAGGAAAAACTCAAAAAATTCTGCAGTCAGACTCCAAAAGCTGCAAATTAATTAATTCATCGATCAATCAACAAACAAATGCATACATACATACATACATATATACATAGATTGTCCAAAGGTTACTACAGCAGACGAAATGGCATCGCCAGTGAACAAAATATATATTTTATGACTATAACTTCTGAAGTTCACCAGCTGAAAATGAAAAGAAAACTCTGTTATTTGGAAAGTACAAATCAATTCGAGCCAGCCTGCTGGGCAACATGCTATAAAATGAGTGCCATTTTTATCTAATTTATTGTGCACAGTGTTCAAAATGATATCACTCACTATCATGTGGTTTCACTGAATATCAGCACAGCTGTGATTGCATATAGCACTCACCAAATCACAGCAATTTGGCAATCATTCTTTGTAAAGAATGATGCATTTGCATTTTATCCACTTACAGTACTATCACATTTGGTAGTGTGGAATGCCCATGAAACAGTTGAATTCACTTTATCACTTACATTATAGCAGCGATAAATGGACATTCCCTCACCAAAATCTCTTTTATTTCTTTTGTTTGTATGTTCAACACTGCAATAATCCATTTGGAATGTTTCACTGCATTAGAAAACAGTTTTAGCTCTTGAAAGCTACACTAAATCAGTTAATGTGGGGTCTTTGTTTTAGTAGAATATTTGTAATATAACAAACTTTGAAATTAACAATTAGAAATACTTCATTAATATAAACCTTTGTCTTTTGGTCATCATTAACGTCTGATTTTCTGTAATAAAAAAAAAATATTGAAACTGAATTAATCAGAATTCTAATCAATCAGAATTAAGAATTCAAAAGCAAAAGTTTCATTGTGGATCACTAGTCATAATTGACCACACTGATCCGCTTAGATCTGCTTATCTTTGTAAAATTGTTTCAAATCTGTATTTTTCTTTTCTTTTTTAAATGAACGTTTGTTTCAAATAAAAAAAATCTGATTCAGATTTAAACATTAACTAAGCCATATTAAGCCAGCTGAATACTTTCCTACATTTATACTAAGCAGTACTAAACGTGTAGAGCCATAAATAATCTTTACAACTGTATTGTAATCTTCAAGCTTGTATTTAAATTGAATTAATGTACAGTATTGTTTACGACATGGAAAACTGCTGAGCCAATTGCAAACTGAAACTAAAAGCATGGCAAATACTTAAAAAAACAGTCAATTCTTAATGACTACAACGAGCCACAATTGAGTTTCGTTCACTGTATTGTCCATCAATGAACAGCTAATAACCTCAACAATGATGAAACTATGATGAATGATGGATTCCCCTGTGAGTCTGGTCCCTCTCAATGTTTCTTCCTCGTATCATATTTATCACAATAGCAGATCCACTGTGTATTAACGGAAAGCTTTGGAAAGGGTGGTCAAAACCTCCCAATGAATCACTGGAACCCAACTACCTGCCATTGAGCACCTTTACCACAGCAGATGTCTGTGTAGAGCATACAACATCACCAAGTACTCCTCACCTCCCAGTCACAAACTGTTTAACTTTCCATCAAGAAGGAAATACAGGAACATACACACTAGAACAAGAAGGTTCACCAAAAGCTGTTTTCCATCTACTTAACTCCACACTACCCAGTTAGGACACTGTTTAAACACTGCATATACCTTTTGTACAGCTGTACATACAATACATTACTAATATTATTTCGTATTTAGCATTTAATAATGGTGCCTTAACATCTAAAAGAGGAAAACATTATCTTTATTGGGTACTATACCTTTGAGAAAAGTGAATGCTGGCATGATGGAGATGACGTTCCAAGGAGAAGGAGGGAGAATTATTGTTTGGAAGGAGACGGATATCCTTCCACTATGATATCGAGCAGACTGTCACCCGAATCACTGCTATCACTCGTTTTTACATTTTTTTTGATGCACTTTTCTTCGTTTCACTGCTTTCACTATTTTCGCCTTTTTCAACTTTCTTAAAAAATGTATCTATTGAAACTTGCTTTTGTTGACTTTTTAAAATAGCACTGAAGTGAGACTGAGACTGAAGTGAATATTAAGGAAACAAAGACACAGCGATAAACACAGCGCTAAGACCGTGCTCTCACTATAAATTGAAGACGCTAACTGAGAGTTGAGAGGCACGGCAGAGCGGGAGATCTATCGTCCCTTCGAATTTCAGCCCACAAGATTCGGATCATTAGTATTCAAAATGTTTGTGAAACCGATACGTACGTTTTTATGAATTTTGATTCGTATTCTGAATTATACGTATTTGGGGGCATTCATATTCAGAGGTACCACTGTGTATATGTATATATATATATATATATATATATATATATATATATATATATATATATATATATACTTAGTGTAGTTGCTTCAACTTCTGCACATTTTTCACTGGCAGAGCCTTTATAATTATTTGCTGTACACATATTTGCATATATACATTACATGCTGTACAAATATTTCCATATTTATCTGCACTTGTCATATTGCTCAATTGCTACCATTTGCACTTCTGGAAGATGCTAAACTGAATTTTATTGCTGTGTACCTGTTCAATGAAATGACAAAGTGTGTGTGTGTGTGTGTGTGTATGTGTGTGTGTCTGTCTGCGTGTGTGTGTGTGTGTATTTTACATTTAAATATTTAATTTTCTAAAGATATGATCTACTTAACTGTTCTACTTATTTTAGCATACTTTAACAAATCTCTTCATTCCTTCCATCCTTCATTACTTCATTCCCTCAATATGTGGAATTTTCAGGATTAGCTGGCGTACGACAGGGTGCTGAGAGAGGAGTCGTGGTATTGTATGAGGAAGTCAGGTGTGTCAGAGAAGTATGTGAGGGTGGTGCAGGACATGTATGAGGACAGTGTGCAGTAGGAACGACAGACTGGTTCAAGGTGAAGGTTGGACTGCATCAAGGATCGCCTCTGAGCCATTTCCTGTTTGCAGTGGTGATGGACAGGTTGACGGACGAGGTCAGACAGGAGTCTCCATGGACTATGATGTTTGCGGATGATATTGTGATTTGTGGTGAGAGTAGGGAGCAGGTTGAGAAAAGCCTGGAGAGCTGGAGATACGCGCTGGAGAAAAGGGGAATGAAAGTCAGTAGGAGTAAGACAGAGAACATGTGTGTGAATGAGAGGGAGGGCAGTGGAGTGGTTCGGTTGCAGGGAGAAGAGGTGGAGAACGTGGAGGAGTTCAGGTACCTGGGGTCAACAGTGCAAAGTAATGGAGAGTGTGTTAGAGAAGTAAAGAAAAGAGTGCAGGCAGGGTGGAGTGGGTGGAGAAGAGTGATAGCAGGAGTGATTTGTGATAGAAGAGTATCTGTAAGAATGAAAGGGAAAGTTTATAGGATTGTGGTGAGACCTGCGATGTTGTATGGATTAGAGACAGTGGCATTGAGTAAAAGACAGGAGGTGGAGCTGGAGGTAGCAGAGCTGAAGATGTTGAGGTTTTCATTGGGAGTGACGAGGATGGACAAGATTAGAAATGAGTTTAATAGAGGGACAGTGCACGTAGGATGTTTTGTAGAGACAAGGTGAGGGAGGCGAGATTGAGATGGTTTGGACATGTGCAGAGGAGGGACATAGGGTATATCAGTAGGAGAATGCTGAGGATGGAGTCACCTGGAAGGAGGAAAAGAGGAAGGGCAAGGGTTAGGTTAAAAGAGGCAGATGTAGAGGACAGGGGTGTATGAAGACGGATGATCCGCTGTGGCGACCCATAATGGGAGAAGCCGAAAGAAGAAGCAGTAGAAGAAGAGCTAGCGCTATTGATTCAACATTTTATTTGTCACAAACATACTTATATGCAGGATACATCTTGCATTGAAATGAAAAGGTTTTTATTTCATTTTTCATATTTTTAATCCAATTTTATTGAATCATCTGTTTTTCGTAGTGAATCTAATGTGTTCTATAACTTCACATTACATTAAGCTCTACATGCTCTTCATCTGTGGGTGGTTGAAGGATCACGGGGTATTTCATCAGGAGGAGAGAAAGAAAATCATTATAAAGACCACATATAAATACCTCCTAAAGCATCCATTCATCTATCTAACCTGGAAGTTTTTCCTTGCCACTGTCACCACTCAGTCGCTCATAAGGATTCATTTAAATTTAGAGACTAATTTATGAAATAAAGTAAATAAATAAAGATCTATTACCTTCCTGTAAAGCTGATTTAGGACAATGTTCATTTATAGTGATAAACAAATGTAATTGAATTGAACTGAATAGCTTCCTTTATTCCAGCTCCCTTATACTTTATAACCTAAAACACCTGATGCATGCATTATATACCGTTTATGTGCAACTACCCCAGAATTAAAACCATAATATAATACACAACATGTGATATTTGTTTTATGGAACTAATAGACAAATTATTATGAGTATTATCATGCACTTGCATCTTATGTGTAAGCGTTTATTCAGTTATTATCTTCTCTGCCTGGCCCAAATTAAGCTGGAATGTTTATTAAATTATTCAACGCTTGACATTTGCTGTCGCTGTTCCTTAGGGAGGGCAATTATTTTATCGCAATAGATGACTGTATTTTTATAAACTGTGCACGTGAAACCCAGCACAGAGTGTCTTCTTTTTCAGTTCATAAAATGATTTATAGGCAGAAAGTGAAAAGGACAGTAGTTCAAAGTCAGTAAAATGTTTTCTGTAACCTTTATCGTGTTAGATTTCTGGTCACACTTATACAGAGCAAGACACTTCTGGTGTTGTCAGATAGATATACAGCTGCTGAGTAGGAAATGGAGAGGTAGTAAACACAGAAAAATAGTGCTTTATAGAACAGGGTGAAGGTAGTTGTAGTGCATGTTGTGTATAAATGTAAGTGATAAAAAGGTTGAAGTAATAAATAAATAAATAAATAAACAAATAATATTTAAAGTTGAAATGTACATTATTTTGAACTTTTTTATTACAATACATTAAGTTCTATATTTTTGTCATGATCAAGCTGCAAGATCCTCTATCTATCTATCTATCTATCTATCTATCTATCTATCTATCTATCT
>JAAIIK010021120.1:0-12507 GCA_014706435.1 Silurus glanis
CACACACACACACACACACACACACACACACACACACACACACACACACACACACACACACACACACACACACACACACACACACACACACACACACACACACACACACACACACTGATATATTTTAAGTGTATATTTCTTTTAATTTTGATGATTATGGCTTACAGCTAATGACAACCCAAAATTCAGTATCTCAGAAAATTATAATATTGTGAAAAAGTTCAATATTGGAGACTCGTGGTGTCACACTCTAAATAGCTAATTAACTCAAAGCCCCTGCAAAGGTTTTCTGAACCTTTAAATGGTGTCTCAGTCTGGTTCAGGCTACACAATCATGGGGGAAGACTGCTGACTTGACAGTTGTCCAGAAGACGATCACTGACACCCTGCACATGGAGGGTAAGACACAAAAGGTCATCACTAAAGAAACTGGCTGTTCACAGAGTGCTGTATCCAAGCACATTAAAAGAAAGTTGAATGGAAGGAAAAAATGCAGCTGGAGTCAGTGCTTCAAGAGCCACCACACACAGACGTATCCATGGGCTACAACTGACGCATGCATTGTGTCAAGCCACTGTTGAACCAGAGACAACGTCAGAGGTCTCTATCCTGGGCAAAGGACAAAAAGCATTGGACTGATGAAAGATGCTTTAGATGAAAGGAAAGAAAATTTTGCCTTTCATTTGGAAATCAAAATGAGAGGCACAGAATCAAAGTTGCTCAAGGTTCAGTGTAAAGTTTGCACAGTCAGTGGTGGTTTGGGGAGTCATGTCATCTGCTGGTGTTGGTCCACTGTGTTTTATTAAGTCAGGTCAGCACAGCCATCTACCAGGAAGTTTTTTAAGAGCACTTCCTCTGCTTCTCTCTGCTGACCAGCTTTATGAAGATGCTGATTTCATTTTCTAGCAGGATTTGGCACCTGCCCACACTGAAAGCCAGCACCAAAAGTTGGGTAAGTGACCATGGTGTTGGTGTGCTTGACTGGCTAGAAACCTCACCAGACCTGAACCCCACAGAGAATCTATAAGGGTATTGTCAAGAGGAAAATTAGAAACAAGAGACCAAAAAATGCAAATAAGCTGAAGGCCACTGTCAAAGAAACCTGGGCTTCTATACCACCTCAGCAGTGCCACAGACTGATCACTTCGATGCCACACCGAATTGAGGCAGTAATTAAAGCAAAAGAAGCCCCTACCAAGTTTTTTTGTTGTTTTTGATTGGTCATATGAAGTACTCTAATTTTTTGAGGTTTCTTTTTAATGTGAGCCAAAATCATTAAAATCAAAAGAAATAAACACTTGAAATATATCAGTCTGTGTGTGATAAATCTATATAATATACAAGTTTCACTTTTTGTATTGAATTAATAAAATGAATCAACTTTTAAATAATATTCCAATTCATTGAGCTGCACCTGTATATACATACCTACATACACTGTACACTGCTTGTACACTGCTAAAAGTGACAGCAACCCGCTGCATATACATGTTAATGACAAAGGAATAACCAAAAACACAACTGCCTTTACAATATTTGGCAGACACCTTCATCCAATGTGACTTACAATTATACAATAAAGCAGTTCAGGGTTAAGTGCCTTGCTTAAGGGCCCAGAGTGGCAGCTTGACCTTGATTGGATTTGCACAGAAAACTAACATCATAACCACTGAGCTACCACCGAGTTAATACTTAGAAGTTTCCATTTCAATTTCAACAAATGCCCTATCTATTATTTTAACATTTTAAAACTTTTGTTTTAAGTCATTCTAAAAATAATGTTCTCTGTTTTCATGATGATGTGAGGGCTAAGTGAATCATAAAAAATTGACAGCTGGAATCTAAACTGAACATAAGGAATTTATTAGTTTCGTCTCTATTTAGTTGAAGTACAAGCTTTGTAAAAATGTATAAAATGTATTTGCTACCTAAGAAAGGAACAATCTCTCAGCACAGTTTTTAGGCAAAACTATGTTTAACCATCAGGTTTTTTTTTTTTTTTTTTTTTTTTTTTTAAATGGTGCTACAGTATCTCACAAAAGTAAGTACACCGCTCACATTTCAACAACAATTTTAGCATATCTTCTTAACAGACAATACTGAAGAAATGAAAATTGTATATATTTTATAGCAATGTGCAGCTTGAATAGCAGTACAGATTTACTGTCCTCTAAAAACAACTCAACATACAGCCATCATTGTCTAAATAACCCTGAGTAAACATGTCAAAACTGTGTCCAAAGTGTCAAAATTTTGTGTGAGGACCATTGTTATCTAGCAGTGACTTAATCCTCCTGGGCATAGAAATTACCAGAGCACACAGGTTGTTGCTGGGTTACTCTTTCACTCCTCCATAATGACATCACGGAGCTCAGGGTCACTTAATAAGGTTCAGGTTTGGAGACATACTTGGCCACTCCATCACCTTCACCTTCAGCAAGGGAGTTGTCATCTTGGCGGTGTGTTTGGGGTCGTTATTAAGTTGGAAAACTCATTTTGCCCAGTTTCTGAAGGGAGGACATCATGCTCTGCTTCAGAATGACACATGTTGAAATCTATTTTTCACTCCATGAACAGCAGCTCCCCAGTACAAGCAGCACTCATGCAGCCCCAGACCATGATGCTTGACTGTAGGCAAGACACAATTTTCATGGTACTCCTTACCAGGTCAAAGGAATAGTCTGTAGACCTTCAAGACATGATTGTGCCAAGGCACAAATCTTGGGAAGGGTACAGAAAAAATTCTGCAGCATTGAAGGTCCCAATGAGCACAGTGGCCACCATCATCTGTAAATGAAAGAAGTTTGAAACCACCCGTCCAAACTGAGCAATCGTGGGAGAAGGGCCTTGGTCAGGGGGTGACCAAGAACCCGATGGTCACTCTGAAAGAGTTCCAGTGTTTCTCTGTGGAAAGAGGAGAACCTTCCAGAAAAACATCTATCTCTGCAGCACTCCACCAATCAGGTCTGTATGGTAGTGTGGCAGGATGGAGCAACTCCTTAGTAAAAGGCACATGACAGCCCGCCTGGAGTTTGCCTAAAGGCATCTGAAGGTCTCTCAGACCATGAGAAGATTGAACTCTTCGGTCTGAATGCCAAGCGTTATGTCTGGAGGAAACCAAGCACTGCTCATTACCCAGTGGCAGGCCGTGCATTTGGTTCCTGGGCCTTCAGTGGGGACTTACCTGACTTAATCCACCTCTTAATACCACCACTATCAAGTCGCAATTATAGAAACCATCAATACTATTCAAAAACACAAAATAACAACGAATGGCATTACAGAGAGAGAGACATTTAACATATGGAGGGTGAATACCATTTGTACTGAAGCAAGCTCCAAACCTCTACACTACAACCACAACTGTGCTACCTACATCATCGGGAGCAGTTCAGAATAAATATTTGTCTAATAAAATGCCAAAAACATAAAAAAATATAAATAAAATACAACCTACTCACCAGAAATTTATACTGATAATGCATACTTACATAATTTTCAACGCTCCTCAGAGGCTGTAAGCCAGTGGTATGGCTCATAGGCACTGTTCTGGAAGTGGCAAACAAACCATTTTCTGGGCTGAGACAAGCTAGCTAGATTCGGGGTTGGCAGACCTCTCCTCACGATGTCTAGTTTTTCTTGAAAATGTATTTTTATGTATGTCCAAGACCAAATCAATTTCTCTTCCTCTGTCATCCATTTTGGGCATAAAAAAGTCTAACTTAAATGTATTAATGTGGGCAGATGTGTATTGCTATTCGAACTTGGCTGTAACAGTTTCCCTATGAGCAACCAATCAGAGAACGGACAAATGCTAACACTATTCTGGGCCAGCTAGCTGGTGCTGTGAGGCGAATTTGAAATCTGATTGGTTAAAGAAACAGATCCATTGCTAATATAGTCTAAGGTACATCGGTCAGCACTACTGATTCTGAAAGCCCTAGGCAGATTAGATTGACATGGCAGCAAAGGTAAACTGAAGTTTGACAAAAAGTCTAACATCCACATACTAGAAGCAGTGCAGCCAAGAGAAATGCTAAGAAATGAAGTGAATAGACTGTTGGGAATAAATAAATACAATTTCATTAAACAAATATTAGAATTTAGGTTGTAAATGTAGGTCAGTGTTTCTGATAGTGTTTAGGCCAGCAGAAAAGGCCTTACTGTTATTACCTGGCCAATACCATCCCTACAGTGAAACATGGTGGTGGCAGCAATAAGCTCTGGGGATGTCTTTCAGCAGAAGATACTAGGAGACTAGTCAGGATCGAGAGAAAGATGAATGAAGCAATGTACAGAGACATTCTTGATGAAAACCCACTCCAGAGTGCTCTGGGCCTCAGACTGGGGCAACGATAACAAAGAAATGGCTATGGGACAACTCTGCGAATGTCCTTGAGAGGCCCAGCCAGAGCCCAGACTTGAACCAGATTGAAAATCTTTGAAGAGATGAAAATGGCTGTGCACCGATGCTCCCCATCTAACCTGATGGAGCTTGAAAAGTTCAGCAAAGAAAAATGGAAGAAATTGCCCAAAAATAGGTGTGCCAAGCTTGTAGCATCACATATAAAAAAAACCTTTATGCTGTAACTGGTGCCAAAGGTGCTTTTTTTTTTCGTGTTACATTTTTTAAAATACATTTCCAAAGATATCAAACACACTTCTTTCGTGTTGTCATTATGGGGTATTTGTAAAATTTTGAGGAAAATAAAGAATTTAATCTATTTTTTAATAAGGCTGTAATATAACAAAATGTGGAAAAAGTGAAGCGCTGTGAATACTTTCCAGATGCACTGTATTGTTAGCCAATAGGGTCCCGTTGGAAATTGGGCTACTGTTGGCCAAAGGAGGAGAAGGAGAGGGGGAAGACGTCTACAGAGACAGCATGGAAAGGAGAAGTGTATGAGAGTGGTGGTTACGGTTGGCACTTCAAATGTTGGCACTATGACTGGTAAAGGAAGAGAGATAGCTGATAAATGTCATCAGTGCCTATGCTCCAAAAGTGGGTTGTGAGATGGAGGTGAAAGAAAAAATTCTGGAGTGAGTTAGTTGAAGTGGTTCAGAGTGTACCTAAGAATGAAAGATTGGTGATGGTGATTGGAGCAAACTCCAATGGCCATGTTGGTGAAGGGAACAGAGGTGATGAGGAAGTAATGGGTAGGTATGGCCTTAAGGAGCGGAATGTGGAAGGGCAGATGGTGGTTGATTTTGTGAAAAGGATGGAAATGGCAGGGGTGAATACATATTTTAGAAGAAGAACCTGGATGATAGTGTGACATATAAGAGTGGAGGAATGTGCACAGGTGGTGGCAGGGGATAGGGTAGTTAAATAGCAGTGTGAGATTCATGAAAGAGGTCAGACAGGGGCTCGGTGGTGGTAAAGGGGTGCTGTATGATTGAGCAACTACTGCAGAAGTTATATGGGAGACAGCAAGGAAAGTACGTGGTGTGACATCTGAAAAGAGAAAGGAAGACAAAGAGATGTGGTGGTGGAATAAGGAAGTACAGGAAAGCATAAAGAGAAAGAGGCTGGCGAAACAGAATTGGGATCATCAGAGAGATGAGAATGGACCAGATGACATACCGGTAGAAGCATGGAGATGTTTAGGAGAGATGTCAGTGGAGTTTTTAACTAGATTGTTCAACACAATTTAGGAAGGTGAGAGGATGCCTGAGGAATGCAGAAGTGTTCTGGAAACAATTTTTAAGAATAAGGGAGATGTGCAGATCTGCAGTAACTACAGGGAAATAAATTTGATCAGTCACACCATGAAGTTATGGGGAAAAGTAATGGAAGCCAGGCTGAGAGTAGAGGTGACCATCTGTGAGCAACAGTACGGTTTCATGTCGAGGAAGAGCACCACAGATGCAATATTTGCTTTGAGAATGTTAATGGAGAAGTATAGAGAAGGTCAGAAGGAGTTGCATTGTGTGCGTTTGGATCTAGAGAAAGCGTACTATATGGTGCCATGAGAGGAGTTGTGGCATGAGGAAGTCAGGTGTGTCAGAGAAGTATGTGAGGGTGGTGCAGGACATGAAAGAGGACAGTGTGACAGCAGAGATTGCATCAAGGATCGGTTCTGAGCCATTTTCTGTTTGCAGTGGTGATAGACAGGTTGACGGACGAGGTCAGACAGGAGTCTCCATGGACTATGATGTTTGGATGATACTGTGATTTGTGGTAAGAGTAGGGAGTATGTGCTGGAGAGAAGGGAATGAAAGTCAGTAGGAGTAAGACAGAGTACATGTGTGTGAATGAGAGGGAAGGCAGTGAAGTGGTGTGGTTGCAGGAAGAAGAGGTGGTGAAGGTTGATGAGTTTAAGTACCTGGGATCAACAGTGCAAAGTAATGGAGAGTGTGTTAGTGAAGTGAAGAAAAGAGGGCAGGCAGGATGGAGTGGGTGGAGAAGAGCGGCAGGAGTGATTTCTGATAGAAGGGTATCTGCAAGAGTGAAAGGGAAAGTTTATAGGACTGTGGTTTAGAGACAGTGGCATTGACTAAAAAATAGGAGGTGGAGGTGGAAGAGCTGAAGATGTTGAGGTTTTCATTTGGAGTGATGAGGATGGATAGGATTAGAAACAAGTTTATTAGAGCGACCGCGCATGTAGGACGTTTTGGAGACAAAGTGAGAGAGGCGCAATTGAGATCGTTTGGACATATGCAGAGGAGGAACTTGGGGTATATCGGTAGAAAAATGCTGAGGATGGAGCCGCAAGGAAGGAGGAAAAGAGGAAGGCCAAAGAGGAGGTTCATGGATGTGGTGAGGAAAGACATGCAGTAGTTACAATCTGTACAATGACTAATCTAAAATATATCCAAGTTTCATTTCTATAGTATTGTCATTTGAGAAGATATACAAAAATAGTTGCTGAAATGCGAGGAGAGTACTCACTTTTGTGAGATACTTTATGTGTGGGATTGCATAAGAGTAGTGATTTGTTTAATAAGAGATGAGAAATGCAAACACAGGCTTGGCTCAAAACCAATAAATAACACAGAAAACAATGAAAGCAGGAAATAGTGGCTTAGAAATACAGGTAAACAATTATGAGACTCTACAGAGAGAGAGAGTGAGAGAGACTGGAGAATATAAATACACAAAGTAATCAAGGGCAGACCATGGAACAGGTCAGTACATTTGGGATCAACACTAATTACAAGACAGGGCAGAGACAAGACACAAACCAAAATGCAACACACAACACCATATAAAAAAAAAAAGCTTGTGGTGTTTGAAACAAGACAAGAAACAGGAAAAGCATGCTAAATGGAGAAGGGGGGTGGGGATTGGTGACAAAAAAGATAGGTTAAACAAAAAGTAAAGAAATAGAATAAGTAGAAAAATGTCCACATATTTTTGGTGAAATATATTAGTACGTAAAAAAATGCTAAAAGCAGGGTATTTAGGCAAAACTTGGCGAGCAGTATGTTGTGATGTGCTATGTTGTGGAACACAGACCTTTAATTAAGATTTTTGTTAATCCATGATGAGAAAATTTCTCCCACACAGGCAAAGAGATGAAATATACCAATCACAAAGTAGTAAGAATATGCAGGAAAAAAATCATGTTAAATAAACCCATAGGTTCTTTTTTCAAAGATCAGTTCTACATACTGTACATGGTAACAAATAATAAGTCTATATAAGTGATCAAGCATATTATTGTCCCTTTCAAAAAATGTGAATATAAAAGCCAATTGTTTTGTTTTTGTGATACATGGCAAAATAACTACTAGAACAATAATTAAGATAAGCAAAACATATGGGCCTTGCTTTATGCAGAGTGGGTTTCACGCTGGAACAGGTTCATGTTTGGCCTGATATTTCCAGTAAAAAAAAAACTAATAAAAAGTAGTACCACTTAGTACCACATACTAAGACCTTTTATACAATTTGCCTATTCAAACTTTGTGGCAAGCATTTGGGGACAAACCACCGATGGGTGTGATAAGTTTTGTTTGTTTGTTTATTTATTTTTAACTAACATCCTGTACAAATGAGAAGATTAGACACTTTTGTGCAGAGAATGACCTAACACTGAATAAAACCAAAGATAAACCATTATTTTTAATGTAGTGTAAATGTCTATGTGCCAGCGGGGCGCGAGTGGAGGGCGGAGCCGGACGGAACGAGCGGTAAGAAACACCTGCAGCTGATGAGAGTAATCAGTGCGCTCTGTTTCAGTCCGGCGACACCAATAAAGAGGAGAGAGACGCCAACCTCGGGGAGAGAGAGTCACCAAGCAGAGAGATGAGAGAACGGGTCACCGAACGGGGACTAAGCGCGAGTGGGTGTCGGTCGGCGAGTGATCTCGGGCGAATGCGAGAAAAGGCGTGCCGGTCTGCGAGGAAACTTGGGCGGGCGCTAAGAGAGAAAGAGGCCGATCCACGAGTGAGTGTGAGTGAGTGTGCCGATCCGAGAGGGACTGCCGGCAAACGTCCGGAAGGAAAGGTGTCCCGAACGGCGACCCTTCCTCTCGTCTCTCTGCTTGGTGCATCTCTCTCCTCTTTATTGGTGTCGCCGGACTGAAACAGAGCGCACTGATTACTCTCATCAGCTGCAGGTGTTTCTTACCGCTCGGTCCGTCCGGCTCCGCCCTCCACTCGCGACTCGCTGGCACAGTCTAAATCAGGGGTCACCAGCCTTTTTGAAACTGAGAGCTACTTCTTGGGTACCATTAATATGAAGGGCTACCAGTTTGATACACACAGTTTTCGGTTTGATCTGAAATAACAAATTTGCTCAATTTACCTTTTATTATGTTATTATTAATAATTAATGATATTCATCTATGTGAAGACACTGATCATGCTAATAATTTCTCATAATAAGTATTAACAATGATTTAACAAAGTAGGAAACAGCTATTTTTAGAAAAGGCCCGCGGGCTACTCACGTGGTCCTTGTGGGCTACCTGGTGCCCGTGGGCACCACGTTGGTGACCCCTGGTCTAAATGAATGAAGAGGTTTAATGATTATACGTTTTCAGGTGAGGATTATGTGACTGCTGCTTCTTTATAAGTAATTATCTGGTTTTAATAAAGTGGGCTTCCTGTTGTGGCCTTGCATTTTTTACATTATAAAATAATGATTTACTCCATATATGTATAAATTACACTTATATATGGCTAAAAGGTATACATATAAAGACTTGCATGCAGGGTAGAGCATTTAGTATTTTTGTTTCACAGCTATAAGGTCTCTGATTCAATTGGGTTTCTCCCAAAAACATGCTAGTACTACTGGCTTAGTAGACTGTACTGATACACTAAATTGTCCCTAGGTGTGAAAAAGCTTGTGGATTTGTGTGCGTGGTGCCGTGTAATGAACGTGAGGTGGGAATTCATCCCGGGGGTGTACTCCCACTTTATAACCAGTGTTCCAAAGACAGGCCGACATGACCTTGATTGATTGATTGATTGATTGATTGATTTTTTTGGCTTTACTGATTGATTATTAACTAAGGGAAAGACCAAATAAAATGTTAATTTTAATGAAAAGTTTTACTTAATAATAATTAATTAATAATAACAATAATAATAATAATAAAGTTTTACTTAAACTTCCTGTTCTGCCACCTTACATAAGTAGGAAAAAGCAACAAACATGATTTTTTTGAGGCAAAATCTTGCTGACAGTATGATGTCCTGAAAGGTTCATTCATGCTTAAGTACTTCTTCTTACAGTGGACTAGATTAACAACCATTTCCTCTCTCCAGCTTCTACTCCACATACCTGTCAAATTTAAAACACAGCTGAATATGAAATACAATGCCCATGGTATTATAAATCCGGCTAATCCTGTAGCCTTTTGTCAGTTGCCTGTTAATCACAAGGTTTGCTGTAGGTTGGAGTTTAAATAGTCATATCTGACCCTGAACATTCCTTCTTTCACATTTCATACTGTTACAAAAGCCTGTGGGGTCTAATGCTCTTATGTAGAATGTGCTATTTTAACTTTCTTCACATGCATTCATTCATTGTAGTTACATTTACAATGTTATATGAAATAAAAAGCACCTTCTACATGCATGTTTCCCATGTGGTATATTCTATATTATAAAGAGATAATTATCTAAAATGTTTGCTAATATATTATTTTCCTCTGTATATCCAGGCAGTGCATCTTTAAGGCATGTTTAACTATGAATTTGCATTTTACAATTATATTGCAAACCCTTAACCCCTCCCAATTAGAGTGTGTGCAATAAGATCATCATAAGATCTGTCATGAATTCTTAATACACATTCCCCTACTAGTATGCTGCTGATGGTAACGAGATTAAGCAATTACATTAACATTTCTAATAAATTCAATCATCTAGTATGTGAGCTTCTGATTTAAAAGTGCTTGGCTTTACTATAATATCCCTCATTTACCTCACTCCAGAGAGCAGCCTAGTTAATCCAGTAGTAAAGGTATTGAATTATCGAATTAGGTAAGGTAACAAGACATGCAAACTTTTCCATCGAATCAAACTTTTTTTTTCTGCAGGGACAACTTTGATGAAAGCATTCACTTTATTCCCAGAAGCTTGACTGTGTTTGGCAAGCACAATCATAATATAATGCCTCCATAGCCCTCTATAGCAGTGTTACTATCATTAAAATATCAACAACAAAACCACAGGGAGCAGTGGCCATCTTTGCTCTCGCCTCGATACATCTGCTCAAAATGAAATGATACATCAAACAGACTGATGTGACCTCGAAAACAGAAGGGCATGTAGATGTAGAGAGGGAATTATATGTGCGCTGACCTCCTTTGGGGCCTCGCTGGATCTTGTCTCGGGTGTATGTGTCCAGTGGGGTGATGGCACTGTTCTTTATGCCAATGTTTTCCTTGCTGATGCCGTTCTCATACAAATCTGCCTCCGATGGCTTCAGATGCCATTTCAAGCCAAACAAGTGCACGGCTAAATGAAAGCAAGAAAAAAAGACACTGATGACAACAGCAAACAATGCAAAAAAACAAGTTCAAACAAAAGACACTGAGGAAACATGCTGGAGCAATCAGTATTCAAAGCACAGAGAGATGAAAAAATTAACATTTTATGCTTTTAAAACAACTCCCCATTTATATGCTTATTAAGGTACAGTGTTGGAAAAGCAGCACATCAATCTGACCTCAGGCATGTACTAAATTAGTAGTTTTCCAAGCAAACCTAGTGTCCCTTGCATAGAGTTTATTGTGTCCCAATTTTAAATAGGTTTTATCTAATATTACACTTTTTCCAAGAAACAATTTGAGAAGTCATGTGATAAATACTTGAAGCAAAAACCACCAGTTTTAAAAGCATTTACACTGGATTGAAAACTGGAAAATAAAATAAACAACAATGAAAATCTTTTTAGTAATCAATGTTTAGCACATGGAAATGTTTATATATATATACATGTTAATCCATAGGCTATACTTCATTCTCATGTGGAATAGTATGTGTAATAGTAATATCTAGGTTTTTTATTTATTTATTTTTTTTTTATCAGAAGGTTCTAACAGCCTGACAGTCACTATCTAGATTTAATATGCAACATTCAGCAGGTGACATTGTTCAATCAGGTCAATCCACATTCAATGTATGTGATGCAAAAAGAAAGCATGATGTATATGATGTATATACATTAGATAAGCATTAGTACAGTGGATAGCTACATGCTGGCTAATATTGACAATATATAATGTTTGTTTAAAAATCTGAAATAGAATAGAAAAAGGACCAATGTGACTTTCATTAGATTTTCATTAGCAGTAAAGTAATTTATTTTGTTAGTTCTAGAACACTAATCTTTTTGTTGTCATCTTGTAGAAATAACCCTTTTTTTTTTTTTCAAAAACCATATGTGGCCAGTGGTATAAATAAATTTTTTGCCTTTAGTTTTCACTGTGCTGAAATTGCGTGTGTGGCACTTTTAAGAGATCGCCGGTCTGGGCTCGCGAGATTTCCCTTTCACAGGCGCGAAAAATAGAACAGCCATTTTTTTGGAGAACTCTGTGGAGCAGTCGCATGCTGTGTGTTGTTTCGATATCGAGGAGGATTTATTCTAAAATGGTGCTGTTCCTCCTGCACTACTGTATTTTATTTACTTTATTTCCTTTATCGTATTCTTGCTTATTTTTGTTTTGTTATATTTTCTGAGCCTGTGTGTTCAGTAAATTGGGTGAGAAAAGTTTTCGTTAAACAATCCCTTAGATTGTGTACATGCATACAGCCTAATTAACACTCAAGATGTCTTTTGGTGTTTATTTAAGTGTAATTTATTGAGTGTGCATCTGGTGCTGGGATTTTAACCAGTGTTTATCTGCGGTAAATCGCTGTTGAGATTTGATTTTGTTACACTGCATTTTGGTGAAACATTATTTTGTAATAGTTTATTCTCTTTCATTTATTTTTGTTTGCTGATGTTCCCACCGACCGCTGTAAACTGAAAGTAAAAAACAGCAGTCAGATAAACCCTTTTATAACAAATTAACTATTCTGTTGCCGTGTGTGTTTCTTTCGTTA